>PVJI01006711.1:23219-84238 GCA_004026765.1 Micronycteris hirsuta | reverse complement strand
CCCCCTTAGTTCTGTCCATGTGTCCTCTACAGTGATTCCTGAAAACTCTTCTCCCCATTGTCCCCACCCCCCTCTCCCCTGTCTATTGTTAGACTGTTCTTAATTTCAGTGTCTCTGGTTATGTTTTGCTTGCTTTCTGCTTTTGTTGGTTATGATCCGGTTAAAGGTGAGATCATAAGGTATTTGTCCCTCACTGCCTTTTTTTTCATCTTTTATAAATAGTGGCTAGTTGAGTGAAACACCACAGTTACTGCTGCACTTTTCCAATGGAATATCTATTTGTTCACTATTTCTTTGTACTTTAAATCCCATAGAAGAGCGTCCTCCTTTTTGCCTTGCCCCCATCCCTGATCACTTGAGTGAGGAATTTTATTTCATTTTCCCCCCTCTCTCAACCTGGGATTTACTCCTTACTCATTTGTTTGCTTTTTCCATCCTCTCAAAATAACTTTTCTTTACTGTAGATATCTCATATTCACTTTTGCTTTTCTACAATATTCTTATTCCTGTTCCAGCTTTATTAAACTTTATTCACCTGTCATTGCTATCAACACTGCTGTATTTTTTCAGTAATTTTGCTCCCATTGGTCCAATACCTTTTCAATTTTACTTCAAACCTCCTAGTATACTCTTCCCCTTTCTTACTGCATTGTTCCCATTGCCCTTTCATGTTTTACTTACATTTTAAATTTTGTTCTCTCCCTTTCTTTGCCTTGGTTCTATCCCTGTTTTTATGAATTCTCCTCCCTCACTCAATAACGTTTCCCCCTCTTTGTCACCTCATATTTCCTTTTTTATAGTTTATACTATCTGTAATCTCCCTTTACCTTTATTCATCTTAGTTCAATTGTGGTTGAGATTGCTGATGTAGTAGGGGGTTCTTTTTGCTGGCGTAGGTTTGTTTGGCGAAACTGCTTTGTTAACCAATACCTACACAACAGTATACAAGACAAAGTGGTAGTTGTAATTACCAGTAAGCCCATTGGAGGGAGAATACACCAACAAAAATGCAACCAACAAGTAGAGCCCACAGAAACAGAAGAAAAGGCAACCCTAGAACGTTCAGAAAGGAGATCACAGAGACCACACCACTGAGTCCCACAGACTACTACCAAGAAGTCCACCCCACAAAGACAGCTGGCAAAGCAGAGCAACTGGAATTGCAGAAACAAACAAAAAGAGTCACCTAAAATGAGGAGACAAAGAAAGAACCCCCAATCAAAAAGAATGGAAGAATACCCAGTAAAAGAGCTAAATGAAATGGAGGCAAACAATCTATCACACATAGAATTTTTAAAAAACGGTTATAAGGATGACCAAGGAACTCAGTGACAATGACAAGGAACTGGGTGAGAAATATAACAGCATAATAAAGGGAATAGAAACTATAAAGAAGAACAAGGACGAAATGAAGAATACAATATCTAAAATAAAAAAATACACTAGAGAGAATTAATTACAAGTAGGCTGGATGAAGTAGAGGACCAAATCAGTTAGCTAGAAGACAGGGTAGAAAGAAATATCCAGATAGAGCAGCAGCATCAAAAAGTATGAGGATAGCTTAAGGGTACTGCAAAACAACATGAAATGCAACAACATTCAAATAATAGGAATACCAGAAGAAGAAAAAAAGGAGCAAGTGATAGAAAACTTGTTTGAAAAAAATAATGACAGAAAACTTCCTTAACTTGGAGAGGGAAAAAGCCACACAAGTTCAGGAAGCACAAAGGTCCCAAACAAGAGGAACCCAAAGAGGCCTACTCCAAGACATCATCATAATTAAAATTCCAAATTTTAAAGACAGAGTATCTTAAAATCAGCAAGGGAGAAACAGACAGTAAAATACAAGGGAGCTCCAATAAGGTTAGCAGCTGATTTCTCAACAGAAACCTGACAAACCAAAAGGGAATGGCAAGACCCTACCCTGCAAGGCTGACATTTAGAATGGAAGATGAAATCAGGAGTTTCCCAGACAAAAGAAGGTTAAAAGAATACACCTCCACCAAACCAGCATTGCAATACATGCTAAAGGGATTGCTTTAAGAATATGAAGGTACTGAGTGACAGAGAAACACAGGCACAAAAAGAAAAAATGGCAATGAATAAATACCTTCCAGTAGTAACCTTAAATGTAAATGGATTAAACGTGCCAATCAAGAGACATAGAATAGCTGAATGGATAAGAAAACATGACCTTCATATATGCTGTCTATAAGAGGCCAAACTAAAAACAAAGTACATATACAAACTGAAAATGAAGGTTTGGAAAAAAATATTCCAAGCAAATGGACAGGAAAAAAAGCCAACGTAGCAATACTTATATGAGACAAAATAAATTACAAAACAAAGGCCATAAAAAGAGAGAAAGAAGGTTATTTCATAATTCTAAAAGGAAGAACCCATCAGGAAGCTATAAACATTGTAAGCATATATAAACCCATCATACAAGCACCCAAATATATAACAAAAATCTTGGAGGACTTCAAGAAAGATATAGATAGCAACACACTCCTAGTAGGGATTTTAACATGCCACTGTCAATAATGGACAGCTCTTCCAAACAGATTATCAACAAGGACATTGTCACTGAATGACATGCTAGATCAAGTGGGCTTAAGTGATATATACAGAACATTTCATGCCAAAACAGCAAAATGTATGTTATTATCAAATGCACATGGAACATTTTCATTTTTTAAAGATTGTATTTAATTATTTTTAGAGAGGGTAAGGGAGAGAGAAAGAGAGAGAGAGAAACATCAATGTGTAGTTGCCTCTTGAGAGTGTCCCATAGTGGAGACCTACCTAGTCTGCAACCCAACCATTTGTCCTGATTGGGAATCAAAACAGCATCCCTTTGCTTCACAGTATAGGGTTCAATCCACTGAACCACACCAGCCAGGGCACATGGAACATTTTAAAGATAGACCACATGATAGGACACAAAACAAGCCTCAACAAATTCAAGAAAATTGAAATCATATCAAGCATTTTATTGGACCACAATGGCTTAAAATAGAAACCAACCTCAAGAAAAAAAAAAAAAAAACCTCAAAAACAATCAAATACATGGAGACTGAATAACATGTTATTAAACAATGAGTGGGTAAACAATGATACTAAGGAGGAAGTCAAAAAGTTTCTGGAAACAAATGAAAATGAATACACCACAACCCAAAACCTATGGGACATAGCAAAAGCAGTCCTGAGAAGGAAGGTCATAGCAATACAGGCCTACCTGAAAAAATGGAAATTTTTTGTTATTAGTCCCAAAGTAATTTTATTTATTTTTTTATAAAGATTTTTTTAAAATTTTATTTATTTTTAGAGAGAGGGGAAGGGAGGGAGAGAGGGAGAGAAACAGCAATGTATGGTTGCCTCTCACATGGCCCTCATGGGGACCTGGCCTGCAACCCAGGCATGTGCCCTGACTGGGAATCGAACTGGGACCCTCTGGTCCTCAGCCTTCGCTCAATCCACTGAGCTGCACCAGCCAGGGCAATTTTTTTTATTTTTAATTACTTTATTGTTGTTCAATTACAATTGTCTGAATTTTCTCCCCACCCCTCCCCCTTACCCCAACCAAGACCTCCTCCCTCCCTTGCTTCCACCCTCGGTTTTGTCTATGTGTCCTTTATAGTAGTTCCTGAAAACTCTTCTCCCCACAGTCCCCTCCCCCCTCCCCTCTGGCTATTGTTAGATTATTCTCAATTTCATTGTCTCTGGGTATATTTTGCTTGTTTGTTCTTTTGTTGATTATGTTCCAGTTAAGGTGAGATTATATGGTATTTGTCCCTCACCGCCTGGCTTACTTCACTTAGCATAACGCTCTCCAGTTCTGTTCATGCTGTTGCAAAGAATATAAGCTCCTTCTTTCTCTCTGCTGCATAGAATTCCATTGTGTAAATGTACCATAGTTTTTTGAACCACGTATTTGCTAATGGGCTCTTAGGTTGCTTCTAGCACTAGCCAATTGTAAAGTGTGCTGTTATGAACATTGGGGTACAGAGGTTCTTTTGGATTGGTGTTTTAGGGCTATTAGGGTATAATCCCAGCAGTGGAATTGCTGGGTCAAAAGGCATTTCCATTTTTACTTTTCTGAGGAAATTCCATACTGCTTTCCACAGTGGCTTCACCAGTCTGCATTCCCACCAACAGTGCACTAGGGTTCCCTTTTCCCCACATCCCCTTCAACAGTTATCTGTTGCTTTGTTTATGATGGCCATTCTGACCGGTATGAGGTGGTATCTCATTGTGGTTTTAATTTGCATCTCTCTGATGGCTAGTGATGCTGACCATCTTTTGGATATGTCTCTGGGCCCTCTGTATGTCCTCCTTGGAGAATGTCTGTTCAAGTCTTTTGCCCACTTTTTAATTGGGTTTTTTGTCTTCTTGGAGTGGAGTCCTATGAGTTCTTTATATATTTTGGAGATCAAACCCTTGTTTGAGGTATCACTGGCAAATATGTTTTGGTTGGCAAATAATTGATTCACTTTTAATGCTGCTTTTTTTTTTTTTTAGCCATTTTTTAGCCTTTTTTTTTCAGAAGCTTTTTAATTTGATGAGGTCCCATTAATTAGCCTTTTTTTTTCAGAAGCTTTTTAATTTGATGAGGTCCCATTTTGTTTATTCTTTCCTTTATGTCCCTTGCTTTAGGAGACATATCTGTGAAGATGCTTCTCCTTGGAATGTCTGAGATTTTCCTACCAATGATTTCCTCTAAGAGATTTATGGCATTATGACTTATATTTAAGTCTTTTATCAACCTTGAATTTATTTTTATGTATGGTGTAAGTTGGTGATTGAGTTTCATTTTTTTGCATGTAGCTGTCCAGATCTCCCAACACTATTTGTTGAAGAGGCTATTTTTACTCCATTTTATGCTTCTTCCCCCTTTGTCAAATATTAATTGACCATAGAGACTTGGGTTTATTTCTGGACTCTCTATTCTGTTCCATTGGTCTATGTGTCTATTTTTATTGTTAGTTCCAGGCTGTTTTTATTACAGTGGCCTTGTAATACAGTTTGATATCAGGTATTGTGATCCCTCCTACTTTGTTCTTCTCAAAATTGCTGCAGCTATTCGGGGTCATTTATGGTTCCACATACATTTCTGAAATGTTTGTTTTATATCTGTGAAATATGTCATTGGTATATTAATAGGTATTGCATTGAATCTATAAATCCCTTTGGGTAGTATGCCTGTTTTGATGATGGTAATTTTTCTAGTCTATGAGCATGGTACATGCTTCCATTTGTTTGTGTCTTCCTTAATTTTTTTCTTCAGTGTTGTGTAGTTTTCTGAGTATAGGTCTTTTACCTCCCTGGTTAGGTTTATTCCTAGGTACTTTATTTTTCTTGTTTCTATTTCAAGTGGGTTTTTTTTCTTGGTTTCTGTTTCTGATGTTTAAAAAATGGAAACATTTTAAATAAAATACTTAATCCAACAATGACAAAACTATAGGAACAACAGCAAACAAAGCCCAGAGTGAGTAGAAGGAAGGAGATAATCAAGATCAAGGCAGAATTAAATGACACTGAGACTAAGAGAACAATCCATAGCATCAATAAATACATGACTGATTCTTTGAAAAGATAAACAAAATTGATAAGCCTTTAACCAGACTCATCCAGAAAAAAAAGATATGACTGAAATGAATAATATCAGAAACAAAAGAGGTAAAAATACAACCAATACCCCAGAAATACAAAGGGCCATAAGAAATTACTATGAACAACTATATGCCATGAAATTTGAAAAACTGGGTGAAATGAACAAATTTCTAGAAATTCATAATCCTCCAAAACTCAGTCAAGAAGCAGCAAAATACCTGAATAGACTGATATCAGCTAGTGAAATTGAAGCAGTAATTAAAAAGAGCATGACACAAAAAAGTCCTGGACCAGACTGATTCCCAGGAGAATTTTACCAAAACTAAAGACTAATCCAGATTGTTCTCAAACTATGCCAGAAATTCCAAGAAGGGGGAAAACTCCCAAACTTTTTATGAAGCCAGTAGTATCCTAATTCCAAAACCAAATAAACACACAACAAAGAAAGAAAACTATAGGGCAATATCACTGATGAACATAAAATCCTCAACAAAATATTGGAAAACAGAAACCAGAAATACATTAAAAAGATCATATACCATGATCAAGTTGGATTCATCCCAAGGATACAAAGATGACACAATATATGCAAATTCATACATGTAATATACTATATAAAACAAAACACGAAAATCATATGATATCATTAGATGTTGTAAAGTGTTTGATAAAGTATAGCACCCACTTATGATAAAAATTTTCAGCAAAATTGGAACAGAGGAAGCATACCTCAACATAATAAAAGCCTAATGCTCAAAACCAACAGCCAACATCATACTCAATGGGCATGAGCTAAAAGTTTTCCCTCTAAGATCAGGCACAAGACAAGGGGGTCAACTTTCATCGCTTCTATCTACATAGTATTGGAAGTTCTAGCCACAGCCATTAGATAAAAAAAAAAAAAAAAAAAAAAAAAAAAAAAAAAAAAAAAAAAAAAAAAAAAAAGAAAGAAAGAAGAGGCATCCAAATTGGAATGGAGGAAGTAAAGCTGTCACTGTTTGCAGATGACATGATAGTGTACATAGAAAATCCCATAGACTCCAGCAAAAATCTACTTGAGCTATCTAAAAATGAGTGGATCAAGAAACTATGGTACATTTATACAATGGAATTCTACGGAGCAGAGAGGAAGAAGGAGCTTATACCCTTTGCAACAGCATGGATGGAACTGGAGAGCATTATGCTAAGTGAAGTAGGCTAGGCAGTGAGGGACAAATACCATATGATCTCACCTTTAACTGGAACATAATCAACAAAAGAAAAAAGCAAGAAAAACATAACCAGAGACATTGAAATTAACAATAGTCTGACAGTGGCCAGAGGGGAGGGGGGAGGGGACAATGGGGAGAAGGATTTTCAGGAACCACTATAGAGGACACATGGACAGAACCAAGAGGGAGGAGGGAGGCAGGGAAGGGAGATAAGGTTGGAGGGGGTGGGGTGAGGGGAGGGGAGAGGATGCAGACCACTGTAATTGAAAAACAATAAAGTAATTAAAAAAAAAACTTTAGTTCTTGCTGTTGTGGTTCAATAGATTAAGTGCTGTTCCGTGAATGAAAAGGCTGCTGGTATGATTCCCAGTCAGGGAAAATGCCTAGATTTTGGGCCAGGTCCTCAGGAGGGGACGCACAAGAGGCAACCACACATTGATGTTTCTCTCCTTCTCTTTCTCTGTCCATCCCCTTCTTTAAAAATAAATAAATAAAATCTTTAGGAAAAAAAAAAAAACCTACTTGACCTAATAAATGAATTTGGCAAAATGGTGTGATACAAAGTCAACATGCCTTAGAAATCAAAGGCATTTTTGTACACCAACAATGAGATATCAGAAACAGAAATTAGGAAACAAATCACAGTTACTATAGCAACAAGAAAAATAAAATACTTAGGAATAACCTTAACCAAGGAGGTAAAAAATCTGTACACAGAAAACTACACAACAATGAAGAAAGAAATTAAGGAAGACACTAATGGAAGCATATATCGTTTTCATGGATTAGCAGAATTAATGGCATTAAAATGTCCATACTACTAAAATCAATCTATAGACTCAATGCAATCCCTACAAAAATACCAGTGACATATCTCACTGATATAGAATAAATATTTCAAAAATTTATATGGAACCATAAATGACCCGGGATAGCCTCAGCAATTTTGAAAAAGAAGAACAGAGTAGCAGGGATCACTGTACCTGATATCAAACTATATTACAAGATCACTGTAATCAAAATAGTACGGTGCCGTCATAAGAACAGACACAAAGACCAATGGAACAGAATGGAGAGCCCAGAAATAAATCCATGGCAATACGGTCAGTTAATATTTGATAAAGGGGGCAGGCACATAAACTGGAATAAAAATAGCCTCTTCAATATCTAGTGTTCGGACATCTGGACTGGTACATGTAAAAAAAAAGAAACTAGAACATCAACTTACACCATATACAAAAGTAAACTCAAGATGGATAAATGACTTAAATATAAGTTGTGAAATCATAAAAGTCCTAGAGGAAAACATAGGCAGAAAAATTTCCTATACCCCAAGCAGCAGTATTTTCACCAATACATCCCCTACGGCAAGAGATATAAAGGAAAGAATAAACAAATGAGACTACATACAACTAAAACGTTTCTGTATGGCTAAAGAAAACACCAACAAAATGGAAAGGGAACCAACCACATGGGAAAACATATTTGCCAATGATACTTTGAACAAGGCTTTGATCTCCAACATATGTAAGGAACAGACACAACTGCACACCAGGAAGACAAGTAATCTTATTAAAAGATGGGCAAAGGACCTGGACACTTCTCCAAGGAGGACATACAGAGTGCCCATAGACAAATGAAAAAATGCTCAACATCACTAGCCATTAGAGTGATGAAAATTAAAAGCACAATGAGATACCACTTCATACTGGTCAGAATGGCCATCATTAATAAATCAATATACAAGTGCTGGCAAGGTTGTGGAGAAAAGGGAACCCTGGAGAAAAGGGTATACTGTTGGGAATGCAGACTGGTGCAGCCATCATCGGAAATGACATGGAATTTCCTCAAAAAACTATAAATGGAACTGACAGTTATGATCCAGCATGTCACTGCTGGGATTATGCCCTAAGAATCCTGAAACACCAATTCAGAAGAACCTATGTACCCCAATGTTCATAGCAGAGCAATTTACAATAGCCAAGTGCTGGAAAAAGCCTAAGTACCCATCAGTAGACAAGCAGATCAAAAAATTAAGGTGCATTTATGCAATGGAATACTATGCAGAAGAAAGAAAGAAGGAACTCCTCCCTTTTGCAACAGCCTGGATGGACCTGGAGAGCATTATGCTAAGTGAAATAAGCCAGGCAGTAAAAGACTAATACCATATGATCTCACCTGTAAGTAGAACCTAATCACAAAACAAATAAATGTGCAAAACAGAACCAGAGACTTGGAAATAAAGAACAAACTGACAGTGACCACACTGGAGGTGGGAGGGGGTTAATGGGCAAAAGAAGGGGATGGGTGAAATAAAGAAATGTGTACAAAGGACCCATTAAAAAAGACAATGGGGAGAGGGGATCGATTGACTGTAGGAGTGGAGGAGGGAACAGGTAGGTGTGAGCAGTGGGGAAGAAGGTGGGACAACTGTAACTGAACAATAAATTTTTTAAAAATCGTATAGATTTTTTACAATGTGTGTCCCTATAAGCAGAGAGGGCTAACTGAGAGTTTCCCAACCTGTAACCACGATAAAAGTTTTCTCTTTTTTAAAAAAAATAAGAAATAAGTTTCAAGATGGTGGTAAGATATGTGGGAGCAAAGTCCACATCCCTCTGTCCCCTGGTGAAACATCGAGCCAATCTTCTGAGGAAAAGAGCAAACAGCCAATAGTATTCCAGCATATATGAAGATTGGAGACCAAAATTTTACGGGACATTGAATGATTGGACAGTAAGGAGAGTACTTTGGAAGAATAAGATCCCTGGGACCAGCACGGGGACCAGGGTGGGCAGCAGCTCCAGGCCCAGCGCCCACCGAGTCTGCTGCAAGATTCTTGGGAGAGAGCCAGGCTGGGCTGTGTGAGAGGCCAGGTGCTTGTTTGGACCAGCAGGCTTAAAGAGGAAGAATTTTTCAAAAAGAAAAATAGAATAAAAGAGGCACCCCACGGCTGTTTGGGGAATTCTCTACAGCAGCCATTAACCTCCTACACCCCTGCCCTCCAAAGTCCTAGGTCGGTGCATGAACAGTGATAGGCGGCCCAGGTGGGCCCACCAGGACACACTCCAGAAGAACCAGGAAGGTGCACAACCAGTGGTCCCTGAACCCAGCGGCGGCTATCCTAAACCCAATCGAGGGAAATCTGAGACTGTGCATACCCAGTGATCTGAGGCCTGGTGGCAGCCTTCCCAGACTCACTCCAGAAGAACCAGTGTCAGTACACACAGGTCTGTAGAGCTCACGCCCAGGACACCAGGAACAAAGCGCCTCCCACCCAGACCCTGTGCCCGGAGCCCTGCAGGGCCAACTGGCTCTGTAGGTGATAGGTGGAAGTGCCCCGCATAGGGGAGCTGAAGTCTGTGGAAAGACTTGACTCAGTGGGGGGCTAAACTACCTGGAAGGGGCGCTGAGAGTCCCTAACATCTAGGCCAGCAAAGAGCAAGAAGGTGGTGTGTGAATTGCCCCTAATTCGTGCACCTCAAGGACAGCACAACTGGTTGACTAGGCTGAGCACAAAAGGGCACCAAGGAACTGGGCTAGAGGCTGAACAACAGGGAAGAGTACATCTCAGGAAGGTAGAAGGGCAAAACCAATACCTTCCCAGCCTGGCTATTTTTTTTAATTCCTTCCTTTCTGTCCATCTCTCTTTTTTTATTCTTTCTTCCTCCCTTTCCTGTATTAGTACTTGTTCCATCCCTTGTTTATTTTTTTTTACTTTTATTATTATTATTTTTAATCTAAATTTTTTTTAAATTACTACTTCCTTCTTTTTCATTCTATCTTTTTTATTCCTCTTTCCTTCCTTTCCTTTTTTTTTAAGTTCCTTCTCCCTTCCTTCTTCCCACCACACCTCCTTTTCTTTTCCTTCTCTTCTTTCAACAAAGGTAAGATATTAAAACCTGGAGCTGTGAAAAGACCAGAGTTAGACCCAAGCAGGGGTCATCCCAAAAAACAGAGACAGTGAGACAAATTTCACTTTGCTACTCCAGAGAACTTTTAAGATGGGAGCACTGAACACCAGTACACTTGCTGGAAGAGGAAATCCACCAACAAAGGAACCACCAACACAAAACAATGGAAGAAGGAAGAAGGTGAAGGAGGTAATGGAATCCACACTAACCTCAATCCAGGACCGACCGGGGAATGCAACCAATTGGTGGAGAAATTACCCACAACAAGCAACTAAACAAGAATGAGACAGAAGACTCAAAACCTTGTTCACACAGATGAAAACAACCTGTCAACACCTGAACAACAGAATAGAAGGCATGGTGGATGGAGAGATCCTCAGTTAACACGCTGGAGAAAAGGACCCACCTAAGAAAGACCCAACAACAATCAAAACCCAAAGACATAGAGAGAGGCAACATAAACGACATTCCAAGACCAGAAAGCTCAGGAGATTAAGGAGACTGCACCACTGAATCTCACAGGTGTTCTACCATAGAAGTTCATACCATAAACACAGGGAGTTAGAATACATCAATTTAAGAAACAGAGGCTGACAAGAAGAGTCTCACAAACAATGGGAAGACAATGAAACAATCCCCAAATGAAAGAAAAGGAGGAGGCCCCAGAAATAATGATAAATGAAACAGAGGCAAGTCAAGTATCAGATACTGAGTTCAAAGCACAGGTCACCAGGAAGCTCAATGAGTTCACACAGAACTACCAGAAACTACAGGGAAGCTACAATGAACTCACTGAAAACTATATCAACATGAAAAAGGAAATAGAAACTATCAACAAGGGAGAAGAGGAAATGAAATATACAATTTCTGAACTGAATAAACACAGTGAAAGGAATCAAAAGCAGGTTCGATGAAGCAGAAGACTGGATCAGCAAGCTGGAGGACAAGATAGAAAAAAACACCCAGAAACACCAAAAAAAACAAAAAAAGGCTCAAAAAGAATGAAGAAGGATTAAGGGAAATGCAGAACAACATGAAACATAATATCCATATAATATGGATACCAGAAGGAGAAGAAGAAGAGGAAGGGATAGAAAACCTGGTTGAAAAATAATGATGGAAAACTTCCCTAATTGGATGAGGAAAAAAGTCACACAAATCCAGGAAACACAGAGAGTCCCAATTAAGAGGAACCCACAGAGACCCACTTCAAGACACATCATCATTAAACTGGCAAAATTCCAAGACAAAGAGAGAATCTTAAAGGCAGTGAGACAGAAACAGGAAGTAACATACAAGGGAGACCGGATAAGGCTAGCAGCTGACTTCTCCATGGAAACGCTCCAAACCAGAAGAGAATGGCAAGAAATATTCCAAGTAATGAAAACGGGAGGCCTGCAACCAAGGCTGCTATACCCAGCAAGGCTTTCAATCAAGAGAGAAGGCCTAATCAGGAGTTTCCCAGACAAAATAAGTCTAAAATACATCTCCACCAAACCAGCTTTGCAAGAGATGCTAAAGGGACTGTTTTAAAGAAAGGAAGGAAAAGAGTGAGAGAGAGAGAGGAACACGGGTACAAAAAATGACAATGAATAATTACCTACAAATAATAACCTTAAATGTAAATGGATTAAATGCCCCAATCAAAAGACATAGAATAGCAGAATGGATAAGAAAGCACAATCCACACATATGCTGCCTACAAGAGACCCACCTCAGGACAAAACCTACAGCGACTAAAAGTGAAGGTCTAGAAACAAATTTTCCAACCAAATAGACAGGGAAAAAAAGCTAGGGTAGCAATACTCATATCAGAGAAAATAGACTTCAAAAAAAGGGTCATACAGAGAGACCCAGAAGGACACTTCATAATACTCAAGGGAAGAATCCACCAAGAAGGCATAAACATTGTAAATATATATGCACCCAACAGAGGAGCACCCAAATACATAAAGAAAATACTGGAAGACTTCAAGAAAGATACTGAGAGCAATACAATTATAGAAGGGGATTTCAATGCCCCACTATCAAAAATGTACAAATCTTCCAAACAAAATATCAACAAAGATATTGTGGCAGTGAACAATGCCCTAGATCAAATGGACTTAGCTGATATATACAGAGTCTTTCACCCCAAAGAAGCTAAATGTACATTCTTTTCAAATGCACATGGAACATTTTCAAACATAGATCATATGATAGGACACAAAATAGGCCTCAAAAATTCAAGAAAATTGAAATCATATCAAGTATTTTTCTGACCACAAGGAATTGAAATTAAAATCCAACCCCAAGGGAAAACAACCCACACATCAAATCATAGAGATTGAATAGCATGCTATTAAACAACGAATAGTTCAAGAATGAGATTAGGGAAGAAATCAAAAAGTTTCTCCAAACAAATAAAATGAATGCACAACCCAAAATTTATGGGCCACAGTGAAGGCAGTCCTGAAAGGGAAATTCATAGTAATACAGGCCTACGTAAAAATGACAGAAAGATTTCAAACAAACAACCTAACTCTATGCCTACAACAACTTGAGGAACAACAACAAAGACAGCCCCTAGCAAGTAGAAGGAAGGAAATAACCAAGATCAGAGCAGAATTAAATGACATAGAGGCTAAAGCACAGTTCTAAGGATCAATGGATCCAGGAGCTGGTTCTTTGAAAACATAAACAAAACAGACAAATCTTTAAGGAGGCTCATCAAGAAAAAACAGAGAAGACCCAAATAAACACAATCAGAAATGAAAGAGGAGAGATTACAACTGATGCCACAGAAATACAAAGGATTGTGAGAAACTACTACAAAGAACTGTATGCCAAGAAATTTGAAACCCTAGCTGAAATGGACAAATTTCAAGAAAAATTTAGTCTTCCAAAACTCAATGAAAAAGAAGCAGAAAGCCTGAACCAACCAATAACAGCAGGCGAAATTGAAGCAATAATCCAAAAACCCCTGACACACAAAAGCCCTGGACCAGATGGTTTCATAGGAGAATTCTACAAAACATTTAAGGAAGAACTAACCCCTATCCTTCACAGACTATTTCAAATAATCCAAAATGATGGAAGGTTCCCAAAGTCTTTTTGTGAAGCCAGCATCATCCTAATCCCCAAATCAGATAAAGACACAAAAAAGAAATAAAACTTCAGGCCAATATTGCTGATGGACATAGATGCTAAAATCCTCAACAAAGTACTGTCAAACCACATCCAGGATTACATTAAGAAGATCATATGCCATGTACAAGTGGAATTCATCTCAGGGATGCGAGGATGGTACAATATTCACAGATCAATAAACATAATATATCAAATAAACATAAACAAAAGCAAATACAAAAATCACATGATCATATCAATAGATATGGAAAAAGTATTCGATAAGGTACAGCACCCATTTATGATAATAACACTCAGCAAAGTGGGAAGAGAAGGAGCATTCCTCAACATAACAATGGCCATATATGAGAGACCCACAGCCAACATCAAACTTAATGGGCAAAAACTAAAATATTTCCCACTAAGATCGGGAACAAGACAAGGTTGTCCACTATCACCACTTCTATTCAACATAGTGCTGGAAGTTTTAGCCACAGCAATCAGACAAGAAAAGGAAATAAAAGGCATCCAAATTGGAAAGGAGGAAACAAAATTGTCATTGTTTGGAGATGATATGATAGTGTACATAGAAAATCCTATAGATTTCACCAAAAAAGTACTCAACCTAATAAATAAATTTGGCAAAACAATGGAATACAAAGTCCATATTCAGAAATCAAAGGCATTTTTGTATACCAACAAGAAACATCAGAAGCAGAAACCAGGAAAAAATCCCATTTGATATAGCAACAAGAAAATAAAATACCTAGGAATAATCTTAACCGAGGAGGTAAAAGACCTGTATTCAGAAAACTACACAAACTGAACAAAGAAATCAAGAAAGACACAAACAAATCGAAACATATACCATGCTCATGGATCAGAAGAATCAAGATCATCAAAATGTCTATACTACACAAAACAACTTATAGATTCAATGGAATACCTATCAAACTACCAACAGCATATTTCACAGATATAGAACAAACACTTCAAAAATTTACACGGAACCATAAACAACCCCAAATATCTGTTGCAAATCTGAGAAAGAAGAGCAAAGTAGGAGTGATCAAAATACCTGATATCAAACTGTATTACAAGGTCACTGTAATAAAAGCAGCTTGGTACTGGCATGAAAACAGACAGATAGACCAATGGAACAGAATAGAGAGCCCAGAAATAAACGCAAGTCTCTATGGGAAATTAATGCTCAACAAAGGGAGCAGCAGCATAAAATGGAGTAAAAATAGTCTCTTCAACAAATTGTGTCTGAAAATCTGGACACTGACACGCAAAAAAGTGAAACTTGAGCACCAACTTACACCATACACAAAAATGAATTCAAGGTAAATAAAAGACTTAAATATAAGTCGTAACACCATAAAAGTCCTAGAGGAAAACATTGGTAGGAAAATCTCAGACATTCCACGCAGCGACATTTTCAGTGATATGTCCCCTAGAACAAGGGAAATAAAGGAAAGAATAAACAAATGGGACCTCATCAAATTAAAAAGCTTCTGAATGGCTAAAAAACAGCATTAAAAGCGAACCAATTATTTGCCAAACAAAACATATTTGCCAATGATACCACAGATAAGGGTTAGATCTCCAAAATATACAAAGAACTCATAGGACTCCACTCCAAGAAGACAAAAAAACCAATAAAAAATGGGCAAAAGACTTGAACAGACACTTCTCCAAGGAGGACATACAGAGGGCCCAGAGACATATGCAAAAGATGGTCAGCATCACTAGCCATCAGAGAGATGCAAATTAAAACCACAATGAGATACCACCTCATACCGGTCAGAATGGCCATCATCAACAAAGCAACAGATAACTGTTGGAGGGGATGTGGGGAAAAGGGAACCCTAGTACACTGTTGGTGGGAATGCAGACTGGTGAAGCCACTGTGGAAAGCAGTATGGAATTTCCTCAGAAAAGTAAAAATGGAAATGCCTTTTGACCCAGCAATTCCTCTACTGGGATTATACCCTAAGAACCCTGAAACACCAATCCAAAAGAACCTCTGTACCCCAATGTTCATAACAGCACAATTTACAATAGCCAAGTGTTGGAAACAACCTAAGTTCCCATCAGTAAATGAGTGGATCAAGAAACTATGGTACATTTACACAATGGAAATCTACACAGCAGAGAGAAAGAAGGAGCTTATATTCTTTGCAACAGCATAAATGGAACTGGAGAGCATTATGCTAAGTGCAGTAAGCCAGGCGGTGAGGGACAAATACCATATGATCTCACCTTAAGTGGAACATAATCAACAAAAGGACAAAGCAAGCAATATATAACCAGAGACATTGAAATTAAGAACAATCTAAAAATAGCCAGAGGGGAGGGGAGGAAGGGACTGTGGGGGAAGCGTTTTAAGGAACTACTATAAAGGACACATAGACAAAACTTCTTCCTATATGTCCTTCTATATTTTCTTTATTTCCTTCAATCTTCCCTTCATTTAGTATTCCTAGTCTTCTCCTCTTTATTTCTTATTTTTTATTTTTATTTTATTTTTTTAATTTTCCTTTTTTCTTTTTTTTTCCTTCTTTTGCTCCCTTCCCTTCTCTTCTTTATCCACAGGTGAGACATTAAAACCTGGAGTTGTGAAGAGAATAGAGTGGGATTAAGACGAGGGTCACCCCAAAAAACAGAGACAGTGATGCAAAATTAACTTCGCTGCATTAGAGAACTTGACAGATCAATTTAAGAAACAGAGGCTAGCAAGAAGACTCTCACAAACAATGGGAAGACAAGGAAACAATCCCCAAATGAAAGGAAAGGAGGAAGCCCCAGAAAGAATGATAAATGAGACAGAGGCAAGCCAACTATCAGATATTGAGTTCAAAGCATTGGTTATCAGGAAGCTCAAGAACCTCGAGAGTTCAATGAGCTCACAGAAAATTACCAGAAACTACAGGGAAACAATAATGAACTCACTACAAACTATGTCAACATGAAAAAGGAAATATAAATTATTCACAAGGGCCAAGAGGAAATGAAGAATACAATATCTGAACTGAAGAACACAATAGAAGAAATAAAAAGCAGGCTCGATGAGGCAGAGGATGGGATCAGTGAGCTGGAGGACAAGGTAGAAAAAAACACCCAAAAAGAGCAAGAACAGGAGAAGAGACTCAGAAGGAATGGAGAGGTATTAAGGGAAATGCAGGACAACATAAAATGTAATAATATTCGTATAATATGGGTACCAGAAGGAGAAGAAGAGGAGCAAGGTATAGAAAACCTGTTTGAAAGAGTAATGATGGAAAACTTCCCTAATCTGTTGAGAGAAAAAAACACACAAATCCAGGAAATACAGAGAGTCCCAATCAACAGGAACCCTAACAGGCCAACTTCAAGACACATCATCATTAAAATGGCAAAATTCCAAGACAAAGAGAAAATCTTAAAGGAGGCGAGGCAGAAACAGGAAGTAACATACAAGGGAGCCCCGTTAAGGGTAGCAGCTGACTTGTCAATGGAAACACTCCAAGCCCGAAGAGAATGGCAAGGAATATTCCAAGTAATGAGAACCAGAGGCCTGCAACCAAGACTTCTCTACCCAGCAAGGCTCTCAATCAAGATAGATGGCCAAATAAGGAGCTTCCCAGACATAAGAAGTCTAAAAGAATACACCTCCACCAAACCAGCTCTGAAAGAGATCGTAAAGGGACTGATTTAAGGGAAGGAAGAGAAAGAGAGAGAGAGAGGAACACAGGTACAAAAAAAAAAGGCAATGAATAAGTACCTATCAATAAGAACCCTAAATGTAAATGGATTAAATGCTCCAATTCAAAGACATAGAATAGCGGAATGGATGCGAAAGCACAACCTACACATATGCTACCTACAAGAGACCCACCTCAGGACAAAAGACTTACACAGACTGAAAGTGAGGGCTGGAAACAAGTTTTCCAAGAAAACGGACAAGAAAAAAGAGTTGGGGTAACAATACTCATATGAGACAAAATAGATTCCAAAAAAAAGGGCCATCCAGAAGGACACTTCATAATACTCAAGGGAAGAATCCACCAAGAAGACACAAATATTGTAAATATATTCGCACTCAACACGGGAGCACCCAAATAAATAAAGAAAATCTTGGAGGACCTCAAAAAAGACATTGATAGCAACACAATTATAGTAGGAGATTTCAACATCCCACTGTGAAAAATGGACAGATCCTCCAAATGAAAGATCAGCAAAGATATTGTGGCATTGAACGATGCCCTAGAAGAAATGGACTAACTGATATATAGAGAGCCTTTCACCCCACAGAAGCGAATTTTACATTCTTTTCAAATGCACATGGAACATTTTCAAAAATAGACCATATAATAGGACTCAAAACAAACCTCAACAAATTCAAGAAAATTGAAATCATACCAAGTATTTTCTCTGACCACAAGGGACTGAAATTAGAAACCGACCAAAAAGGAAAAAAATCCAAAACACTCAAAATCATGAAGACTGAATAGCATGCTATTAAACAATGAATAGGTCAAGAACGAGATTAGGGAAGAAATCAAAAAGTTCCTTGAAACAAACAAAAATGAACTGACAACAATCCAAAACTTATGGGACACAGCGAAGGCAGTCCTGAGAGGGAAGTTCATAGTGATACAGGCCTACCTGAAAAAAACAGAAACGGTTCACACAAACAACCTAACCCTGTGCCTACAAGAACTCGAGGAACAACAAAGACAACCCAGACCAAGTAGAAAGAAGGAAATAACCAAGATCAGAGCAGAATTAAATGACATAGAGACTAAAAGCACAATTCTAAGGATCAGTGAATCCAGGAGCTGATTCTTTGAAAAGATAAAGAAAATAGACAAGCCTTTAAGCAGGCTCATCAAGAAAAAAAGAGAGAGGACCCAAATAAACTCAATCAGAAATGAAAGAGGAGATATTACAACAGATGCCACAGAAATACAAAGGATTATAAGACACTACTATGAAGAACTGTATGCCACGAAATAGGAAAACCTAGGAGAAATGGACAAATTTTTAGAAAATTTTAATCTTCCAAAACTCAATAAGGAAGAAGCAGAAAGCCTGAACCAACCAATAACTGCGGATGAAATTAAAGCAGCAATCAAAAAACTTCCAACACATAAAAGCCCTGGACCAGATGGTTTCACAGGAAAATTCTACACAGCATTTAAGGAAGAACTAACACCTATCCTTCACATGCTATTCCAAAGAATCCAAAATGATGGAAGACTCCCAAACACTTTTTATGACGCCAGCATCATCCTAATCCAAAAACCAGAAAAAGACACAACAAAGAAAGAAAACTACAGGCCAATATCACTAATGAACATTGACACTAAAATCCTCAACAAAATATTAGCAAACCACATCCAGCAATACATCCAAAAGATCATACACCATGACCAAGTGGAATTCATCCCAGGGATGCAAGGACGGTACAATATTCGCAAAACAATAAATGTAATACATCACATAAACAAAAGCAAAGACAAAAATCACATGATCATATCAATAGATGCAGAAAAAGTATTCAATAAGGTATAGCATCTATTTATGATAAAGACACTCAGCAAAGTGGGAATAGAGGCAGCATTCCTCAACATAATAAAGGCCATATATGAGAAACCTACAGCCAACATTATACGCAAAGGACAAAAATTAAAATCTTTCCCACCAAGATCGGGAACAATACAAGGTTGTCCACTATCACCACTTCTATTCAACATAGTACTGGAATTTTTAGCCACAGCAATCATACAAGAAAAGGAAATAGAAGGCATCCAAATTGGAAAGGAGGAAACAAAACTGTCGTTGTTTGCAGATGACATGATAGCAGACTCCGCCAAAAGACTACTCGATCTAATAATTGAATTTGGCAAAACAGCAGGATACAAAGTCAATATCCAGAAATGAAAGGAATTTTTGTATAACAACAGTGAATCAGCAGAAACAAAAATCAGGGAAAAAATCCCATTTGATATAGAAAAAAGAAAAATAAAATACCTGGGAATAAACCTAACCAAGGAGGTAAAAGATCTGTACTCAGAAAACTACACAACACTGAAGAAAGAAATCATGGAAGACACAAACAAATGAAAACATATACCATGCTCAAGGATTGGAAGAATCAACATCATCAAATGTCCATGCTACCCAAAGCAATTTATAGATTCAATGCAATCCCTATCAAAGTACCAATGACATATTTCATGGATATAGAACAAACACTTCAAAAATTTATACGGAACCATAAATGATCCCGCATATCAGCTGCGATTTTGAGAAAGAGGAGTAAAGCAGGAGGAATCACAATTCCTGATATAAAACTATATTACGAGGCCATGTAATCAAAACAGCTTGGTACTGGCATAAAAACAGACAGATAGACCAATGGAACAGAATAGAGCCCAGAAATAAACCCAAGTCTCCACGGGCAATTAATCTTCGACAAAGGGGACGGAAGCATAAAATGGAATAAAAATAGTCTCTTCAACAAATGGTGTTGGAAAATTTGGATGGTTACTTGCAGAAAAATGAAATTCGAGCACCAACTTACACCATAGACAAAAATAAATTCAAGGTAGATAAAAGACTTAAATGTAACTCGTGACACCATAAAAGTTCTAGAGGAAAACACCGGTAGAAAAATCTCAGACATTCCACTCAGCAACATCTTCAATGATATGTCCCCTAGAGCTAGGGACATAAAGGAAAGAATAAACAAATGGGGTCTTATCAAAATAAACAGCTTCTGTGGGGCTTCTATTAAAATAAAAAGAGAACCAACCATATGGGAAAACATATTTGTCAATGATAACTCGGACAAGGGTTTGATCTCCAAAATATATAAAGAACTCATATGACTCCACTCCAGGAAGACAAAAAACCCAATTAAAAAATGGGCAAAAGACATTAACAAACACTTCTTGAAAGGGACATACAGAAGGCCCAGAGTCATATGAAAAGATGCTCAACATCATTAGCCATCAGAGAGATGCAAATTAAAACCACAATGAGATACCACCTCACACCAGTCAGAATGGCCATCATCAACAAAGCAACAGATAACTGTTGGAGGGTAATGCACTGTTGGTGGGAATGCAGACTGGTGCAGCCATTGTGGAAAACAGTATGGAACTTCCTCAGAAAAATGAAAATGGAACTGCCTTTTGACCCAGCAACTCCACTACTGGGATTATATTTTAAGAACCCTGAAAAACCAATTCAAAAGAACCTTTGCACTCCAATGTTCATAGCAGCACAATTCACAATATCCAAGTGCTGGAAGCAACCTACGTGCCCATCTACAAATGAATGGATCAAGAAACTATGGTACATTTACACAATGGAATTCTACACAGCAGAGAGGAAGAAGGAACTTATACCCTTTGCAACAGCGTGGATGGAACTGGAGAGCATTATGCTAAGTGAAGTAAGCCAGACAGTGAGGGACAAGTACCATACGATCTCACCTTTAAGCAGAACATAATCAACAAAAGCAGAAAGCAAGCAAAACATAACCGGAGACATTGAAATTAAGAACAGTCTAACAATAGCCAGAGGGGAGGGGACAATGGGGAGAAGGGTTTTCAGGAACCACTATAGAGGACACAGGGACAGAACCAAGGGGGAGGAGGGAGTAGGGGAGGGAGGTGGGGTTGGAGGGGGTGGGAGGAGGGGAGGAGAGAGGATGCAGATAACTATAATTGAACAACAATAAAGTAATTATTAAAAAAAAAACAAAACAAAAAAAAAACCATGTCCTGGCTTGTGTAGCTCAGTGGATTGAGCGGGGGCTGGGAATCAAAGGGTCCCAGTTCGATTCCCAGTCAGGGCACATGCCTGGGTTCTAGGCCAGGTCCCCAGTGAGGGCCATGTGAGAGGCAACCACACGTTGCTGTTTCTCTCCCTCTCTTTTTCCCTCCCTTCTCTCTCCAAAAATAAATAAATAAAATCTTAAAAAAAAAAAAAGAAAGAAAGAACCCCTACCCTTCACCTCAGCATGGATGTAACTGGAGTGTATTATGCTAAGTGTAATAATCCAGGCAGCAAAAGACAAATGCCATATGATCTCACATATAAGTGAAACCTAATCAACACAACAAACAAGCAAGCAAAATAGAACCAGAGACATTGAAATGAAGAACATACTGACAGTGACCAGAGGGGTCGAGAGAGAGGGATAGCAGGGTAAAGAGGGAGATGGATCAAGTCAAGGAACCTGTATAAAACACCCAGGGAGGGGAGGATTGAATGTGGGAGGGGGGTAGGTAGGGTAGGGGGAGTAATGGGGGAAAATGGAGACTTCTATAATTGAACAATAAAAGAAGAAAATATATGAAATAATTCTTAAAAAAATAAGAAATAAGTAGCTTTTATTATTTTTTTCCTTAATTTCTCACTTTGATTATTTTTAAAAAATGAAAATATCATTTAAATTGAGTTTCTGTCCAAACTAAATTTTTCTAAAAGAAATACAAGAATTTTTGGATAAACAGCTCACTCTTTGATTAATTTTCTGTGGTTTTATCTTTTTAAAAAAATTACCATCTAGGTGCAAGTTTATCCTTGGTTATTACTTTTATTAAATCAAAAAATTATCAAAACTTGAAAAATAAAATCAATTTAAAAAATGTTTCCTTATTGCTCAGGCAACATGGCTGAAATGATAAGCTAAAAATCATCCTATACTACCCTGAGATGTCAGCGTTATCAAAGTATAGAATAGCAAGTTAAATATGTGTTTTTTGAAGGGAGTTGTCACATATATACAAACACATATGATAACACATGCATATATGGAACGATCCCTTTCTTAAAACATACACACACACACACATACACCCTTATCCAACCTTCAAGACAATAATATGTCTTCAGCTTCTAAATAATATTGTATTTTGGTAAAATATACATAACATGAAAATGTATTATTTTAATCATTTTTAAGGGCGTAGTTCAGTGTCATTAACCTGTTGTACAATCATCATCACCATCCCTCTCCAGAATATTTTCATCTCCCCAAACTTAAAACCCTGTACCCTTAAACAGTAACTCCCTATTCACCCTTCCAATCAACCCATGGTAGCTACCATCTTATTTTCTTTATGAGTTTGACTCTTCTATGTACCTTGTATAAGTGGAATCATACAATAATGACTCATTTTTAAATTGCAATGCAATTATCCTAATTTTAGTACAGTTAATCAAGCAAATTATGCCCCTTAAAATGTAGAAACAACCCATCATTGGAGTACATACAAAGACCTCCTGGTTTCACAATGGAATCCAAGCCCTGGCGTGATGAGGATTTGCCGCCATCAGTAAAATACAAAACTCTTTTATTTACTCTATTTTATTGAACCCTAAACAGTCTCATTGGCATTCTGGGTCTTGCCTATATATTTTGTGTGTTTCTGATGGTGCAAACTCAGCTGTAAAAATATCTACAGAACTTGTTTTAAAAGTATTTGCTGCCACTTAACTGTAAACAGACTTGTAATTTGGCTGTAAAAATTCATGACTTGCTGAAAGGAGCTACAATGAATTTATAACAATTGCTGGTACAAAAACTATCAGAGAAGGTAAGGATAGCTGGCTGGCCATGAAAGGGCATATGCATAACATAAGCTGGACAAAGTTTGGGCTGTGGCCATTGGTATTTCCCATAGAAACTTATCTTTCCTATGTTTTTCAATGTCCAAATATGTCAAGTGCTAATGCGCTCATGGTGGTAAGAAAATGGCTCATTGTCAATCTCAGCTTTATTGTGAATATGGAGGAACCCTTCAAGACCATCTAGTCACTTGAATATCAGTAATATTTCTTTATGGAAGAAGGGTATGGGGCAACTTTTGGAAATGAAGGCTAAGATAGAGGCCATTTTATGCTAAAAACAGTTCTCATTGAAAGTCTAGTGTGCCATCACTTACTTTATTTGTGACAAGAGAACACTTCTTTTCCCAAGGATTGTTAGAGGAAGGTTAGGTAAGTAGGAGAAGGTTATTTTTATTCATTCTGAGGTGATGGGAATATAACCAAAAGGTGGTATGTTTGAGAAGTGACTTAGGGTCAGAAGTGACCTAGTATCGGTTTCAGACTCTGCTATAGTGGTTCCAAAAGTACACAAGGAAGTTCTTGTATTAAACTTTTGCCTCAATGGACTGGAAAGTCAGAGCCCACTGCTCTTCTCTTTCCTCCCTCTCCCTGGGCCCTGTTTTCTCCTTTTCTCACCTCTGTCCCTGGTTACTTTTGATAGTTCTCTGTCTAGGGTGTGTTGCGGGCTCCACTGCACTGAGACCTGTCTCTCAGGAGACACTTGTTCTGGCTGAAGCCCATTTAATTTACTTCTCAATCTACATATAGCTGCAAAGCCTTTCAGAAGAATAGTTTGATTAAACAAAATGGCTGTCCAATTTTGGCTTTGCCAGCAATCAGACCCCAGGATGACAGAAAGTATCCTATTTGGGTAGATCTCAGTCAGGAGATCTGAATTTGGGAATATAATGTTATCTTTCAGGGATTGGATTCTCCTACATAACATGAGGGGATTAAAATTTTTTCTGAGGTGTTTTTTTTTTTTTCAGCTGTAACAGTTTTTATTTTTGACCTAAAGGATATCTCTTGAAACTACTGGTTCTCTACACTTTCAGAGAAATGAGGCCACAGAAGAACTGGATGCAGTTAGACCTTTCTTTCAGTCATGGTCCTTGCTTAGACCTATAGAGATAAAAAGAGACACATAGATCCTGGAAGCCAACTTGAAAAATATCATTGAAATTGATATTTTGTTAGAATTAAATTATTCTAAAAGAAATACAAGTATTTATGGATAAACAGCACACTTTTATTAATTCTCTGTGTTTTTATCTGTTTTTGATAAAGGAAAAGTATATTAAACATAAAGGTATCATCCTGGACACAAATTTATCTATAATGGATTTTTAGGAAAACCTTTCCTGAACACTCATTTCATGGTTTCTATTACCTAGAAGGAAAACACAGATCTTTACTTCTTTATAGAACCATTCCCAGACAGTAAACACTGGCTGTTGTGAGTTGAAGGGGAGTTCATGCCTCCTGTATGTACTACAGAGTCCTGGGCCCATGGGAGGACTGCAATAAATCCTGATGGGGCAGGAGAACATTTCATTTTGGCCAAAGCCTTCTTCACTTCTCCACTGCCATCTGCCTGGGTTTAGCCTGAAGTGCATTACCATACTCCTTATTTCTGGCCCCACTGTACAGAATGACCAGTGAATCCCTACTGCTTCATGACGTTGGTTCTGAGATTCTATAATTTTAACGATAACCAACACTTTGTTCATAAGTGCCAAAACTTGGAAGCAACCAGGATGCCTTCTTTCAGTAGATGAATAGGAAAATAAACTGTGGTACACGCAGACAATAAAATATCTTTCAGTGCTAAAAAGACATAAACTATCAAGCCATGAAAAGATATGGAGAAAACTTAAATACACATTACTAAGTGAAAGAACCCACTATGAAAAGGCTACATACTGTATGACTCCAACTATATGATGTCATGTAAACAATAAAGCTATGACAGTAAAGATCAGAAGTTGCCAGGGGCCAGAGAGGGAGGGGAAGATCTGAACAGAGCACAGAGAACTGGGGGGCAGTGAAAATACTATGTATGATCTTATAATGATGGATACATGACATGTCACTATACATTTGCACAAACCAATAGGATGTACAACAATATCAGTGAACCCTAATGCAAACTATGAACTTTGGGTAATTGTGATGTGACAATGTAGGTTCATAAATTTTAAAAAATGTTTCATTCTGGTGAGTGATGCTGATAGCCGAGGAGGCTATGCATGGGTGTGAGGAGGAATATGGGAAATCTCTGTTACCCTCCTCTTAATTTTGCTGTGAACCTCAACTGCTCTAAATAATGTCTTAATTTAAAAAATCCAACAACTCCTTTCACACTTAGCATTTCTGCATTATTTTAAGGGATTTGAAAGACTGTAATCCAGATTATTTTCATCAGATATATTCTTTAGTTTCTTCTCTTTGTGATTCTTTTTCAGTTGTGCTTCCTGATTTATTGCCTGGTTTTCTTTGCTCTGATATATATGTGCCAAGAAAGCCACATAGTTAACAGGGATGTGCAGAGGGCTCTGTGAACTTCTGTCTGAAGATGGGCATAAACCAAGGCAGATTGGAAACTGTTCAGCAGGGCCTGAGCTTTCAGAACATCTTGGGTGTGACCTTCTAAATAAATGGGCACCACACCAACTGCACTGTCTAGTACTCTAAGGCGATGATTGCTTAACAGTGTTTTGTGAATTTCACGGAGTTAGCCAATTATCCTTGTGAGAAGGAGATACAGGGACCAGCCTTCTGGACTATTACTAATAAGTTAAAACAAACAGTAAGGACAGCTTTTCCTGGTTACAGAGGCAACCAAAGGATTTGATGAGGAAGTGAGAGACTTAGGACCAGCTAAGAGAGTCATCGCCTTCCTTCTCACTAGCCACTTCCCTAGCTATTGGTCACTAAGGTCCTGGGTGACCCTTCTAATCCTCTGTAACAAAGTTCTTTTGAAATCCATGTAAGAGCTGGAAGTCATCTGGAATGTCCACTCTATAATGGACTTAAAGCTTACTGAAGACAAATAGAGTATACATCATAAGAGGAACCACCTAAAACAGCAAGCTCAAAATCAGGACACCCTCCCCCACCCCCACCCCTGCAACACACATGTATTCAGCCAACCTTATTTATTTCTTCACACTCAGGCCAAATATATATAGGCCCAGTGCTCTGGGACTCTGTTCGGGGTCCCTTTAGCTCCCTGTGGACTCAGGTCTCCTATATGGACTCATGGTTTCTTGAGCACAGATATTTTCTAGCTCCCTGTGGACTCAGGTCTCCTATAAAGACTTATGGTTTCTTGAGCACAGAGAGTACCCCATGCCCTTTGTGGACAAAAAGGAGCATCCCATTTCTTCAGCGTTCTTCTCCATGTCCACTGGCACCCACCTGGCCCAGGCCCAAGCCAGGGACTTACCTTTGATAACCAAACAAGCACTATTGTTTTAATTAGCCAAATCTA
Organism: Micronycteris hirsuta; assembly: GCA_004026765.1. Lineage (NCBI taxonomy): Eukaryota > Metazoa > Chordata > Mammalia > Chiroptera > Phyllostomidae > Micronycteris > Micronycteris hirsuta. The sequence continues at coordinate 57,287 of PVJI01006711.1, read as the reverse complement.
TGGAACTACCTCTGTAAGTCAACAGGGGTAAACACTAGTTTTATTTTACATCTTCTATGCCCACAGTCATAGTTTAAGTAATAGTTGTTGAATGACAAAGTGAATGTCTTTTGAAGAAGGTGCTGGCTACTGAGACCCCTGCATGAGGTTGGGCAGCATGATTCACAAAAGCTGCATTCTCCAGATAAAGCCAGTGCTCTTCCTGGTGCCCCAGACCACCAGGGTTTGGATAAGTGAGGGGAATCCCAGCTTCCCCTAAAGGCCGATGTAGAAGGCCTGTGCTGGGTCCAGGAGTCCACAGGTTTAAGAAGCAGCCAAGCTGATTCTAAGTCAGGTTTTCCAAGCAACAATTAAGGATAAAGAGCAGCCTGGAACATTTGATCCTCCTGGAAAGAGGACCCCTGCAAACCCAGCCTGGGATCCTCAAGGCTGAGGAAGAGTCAGCATGCTGGTACCAACGTCACTGTCAAAGCCTAGTCACTTCCCCTTCGCATTTGTAAGATGAGCAAAAAAACTGTCCACGTTAACCTCCAATATGGCACACATAAGACCAGACATAGAAAAACTTAGTATTTAGTTCATGAAAACCAAAGTTTCTCTTTTACTATGAAACACATTATTGACACCCAGCAATGATGAAAACTCAAAGTAGCCTTATTAATTCAAATATGATGCTAACTAAATGCATACTCATCCATAGTCCTGCACCACCTGATGTTTGCAGAGATCCAAACTCAAAGTCTAAAAATTACTGAAAGGAAAAGTAGGATGCACAACAGAATAGCTGAGGCTTTGGAGACAGATGGTCTTGGGGTGAGCCAGTCTCCATATTTTTCTCTGAGAGAACCTTTGCAAGCTATTTAATCTGTCAAGGGCCTTACTTTTCTTACTTGCAAAACGGGGGTGATAAACCCAACCCTTTTGGAAGGAGTGAGGGGCGTGATAAATGCAATCACAATATAAAGAAGAGAGGTGACTGGTGTTGTGAAAGAAATGCAAATGAGTGATCAGCCTCCCCAAGAGACTGTGAGTCCCTGACAGTGGTGATATTTCTGTCCCTCCAATGCCTCCCTGATCTGACTGGTTACAATAGACAAAGCAGTTTGAAATTTAACCATGGGCCAGGCCCTATGCGAAGTGTTTCAATGGGCATGATCTCACTTACTCCACACAACTAGTTCATCTTACAGTCAAGGAAACATAAAAAGGCTTACTAATCTATTCAACACAGCGAAACATCGTCAGGAACTCAGAATTCAAAATCTTAACTACAAATCTACACGGGGGCAGAGAGAGGACAGAGGAAGGAGAAGCTGGAGCTTGGAGATGGCTGCACAGAGAATATGATACTTGTCCTCCACCTTGAAGGAGAGCAAGGTTTGAGACAAGCCAAACCAAGAGGGTATTTAAGGAGCAGGAGTCAACTTTCCAGAACTGGAAAGCACTATTTGTCCTGTGTGGGCTCTTCCCAAAGCTGTACCATTTTAGAGGCCTGGTGGTAGCCTCTAAAATAACATAACAGAAACTGTGTCCCTGTGCAGCCATGACATTTAGACCTGGGGGCAGCCTTAGCCCCAGCCTTGGTGATGTGGAAGCTCCTCCCTGACTGGGCTTCCTTTTGTCTTTAGAATCAAGCTGAATTTCTACTCTTACTTTGAAGCCCAGTGATGTGTATTGGTGCACACAATGGTTTGTCAAGGACAGAGTTGCAGGTTAAAGACTCAATTTCCTAAATTTAAAAAGAAGAAGCTCGTAGTAGGGTATGCCCTGCTATGCCAAGGTTGTAGGTTAGATACCTGGTCAGGTCACATACAAGATCAACCAATGAACACAAAAATAAATGGAACTACAAGTCAATGTTCTCATTCTCTCTCTTCTCTCTCTCTCTCCCTTCCTCTGCCTCTCTAAAATCAATAATAATAATAAATAATAATAATAATAATAATAATAATAATAATAATAATAATACTCGATTTCCTGGCCTCTCAGCTTTGTGTCACCTTCTTAATGACATTTCAATAATGAAAAGGTTTCTTTTTTCTCCCTTCTTTAAACATACAATAAGTGTTTTGTGTTTAATTTTCTTAAGAAAAAAATATTGTGGGAATGAAATGGTAAAGAAAAAACATAGAAAAGAGTTGGGGAAGTTTATAAAAAAACATATTGTGTGCTCAAGGGACTAGCGTTGCCTTTATGGAGCCTTTTCATTCTCCTGGGAACACTCATGATGTCTTACGAGTTTTGTTTGTTGTACTTTTCCCTTTGGCTCTTTCTTACTTTTGAGCATGTGTGCTACCTCCTGAGTCACTTGTCTTTTTATACGCTTCTCAGAGGTATACTGCTGACACAGTAGCCTGGAGCCAGCAGGCTTTGGAAACACTTCTGTTCCATCTTTCAATTACCTTCACAAGGTGTATTTATAGCAACAGAGGTGCCACACAAGGAATAGAGGTGAATGACAGGCCCTGCCTCCAGGATTGGGGCACTGTGTGGGCCCTGCGAGATCTCTGTCCAGTCATGTTGCTGTGAAGGAGGGGTGCCCTTCTGTTTGCAGAGAGAAGTTCGACAGAGGCACACTGGACATGTCAGCCAAGGCAAGAAGGAAATGAAAGACACACCAGATGCTTAAAGTCTCACTCCTCCTACATCAGAAGGTTTCACTCGCCCCTCGATTCTTTGGGGTTCTGCAAGAGGGGATCTGTTGAAGAGGAGCAGAGTCAAGAGTGAGTGGGGCAGGGCTTGACTCTGGGCCCCTCCCCAAGTCCCAGTGAGAGCCACTTGTATCTAATTTATTGTGGAGTTTCTGAATATTATTTTGTTTGAAGAAATTTCTTCACTTAGAAGAAATTTTAGAAAATTTCTTCATTCAAAATCTTAACTACAAATCCACATGGGGGCAGAGAGGGGACAGAAGAAGAAAAAACTTGACTGTCCCTGGGAGACACACCTATTCTTCACAGCCACTGGAGTGATCATTCTGCAACACAACTTTGATCCTGTCCCTGAACTGGTTAAAGCTCTTCTGTTGTTTGTTCATCTCCTGAAAGATAAAAGTCAAATATATTAACACAGCACTCAAGGGACTATGCATTCTGAGCCTGACTTGTGTTCACATGGCAATCACATGGAAACTTTATTCCCTCAGTGATTGAATAAGTACTTCTGTGGCAACTATTATGTGCCAGGCATGTTGTCAATGCTCAATAAGAGATGCAAAATGATTGCCCTCACATGCAGAGCTTGTATTCTGTGAGAGAAAAGGAGCATAAACACAAATATTATGGCTGGTCAGTTGGTCACAGTTATTTTGCAGAAAACAAGTGGCTGTGAGGCTTTTTTGAATAGTGTATAAGGCTAGGACTATTTGGCAGGTAACCTGGAGCAGAGACCTGAAAGGTGAACAGCTGTAACAGGATCTGAGGAAATAGCGTTCCAGGCTGGGCAGAGGAACAAATAGTGAAGTCCAGGAAGCTGGCAGGTCAGAACCAGGGTGGGAAGGTTTGATAGTAATGGAAAGCTGTGGGAGCAACTGGAAGGCAAGGCCTAATTACCACTTGTAAAAGACCTCCATAGTGGCTGTATGGAGAATGGCATAAGGGGGTTGGGGGAAGGGACTGCCTAGTCATGACCCTGGGCATGCCCCCAGAGGGGAGGAAACCACCACTTCCCAGGAGGGAGACTCAAAGAACATTCACAGCACACCCTCATTCTCATTCCTGTCCACCGGTGATTACAGATGGGATGAGCTTTGGTTCAGGAGGAAATGGGAAGTGAGGAGGGAAGTAGGGAGAATGATGAGAGGAGAGCCTTTTCCTGCAGTTTTGCTGAAAGAAGGTCCACTGAAATAGGATCCTTACTAGTAGCAATAGTAGTCAAAGGAGGTTAGTTCACCTACATTTTGGTTCGAGAAGACACTGGTAATAGAGAAATTTACTTTATGTACACGTGGAATTGCACAGCATGAGATCTTGGTCTGTGAGGACAAAACTCCACTCCAGGCCCTCAAAGAGTAAACTGAAGTATTGTTACAGAACAGGCCAGAGGGGGTCGGTCTGTCACGGGAATTATAATCCCTTCCTGGTCAACAAAAACTGTTATAGAACAGGGTGGGGGCACCCAACGATATACTGTTACCTTTGTGCTCCTGGGGTCCGATCCTGTACTAGGTTCATTTTGCTCGCAGCCAAAGGAAAGACATCTCTCAATGCCAGAGACTGGTGAAAAGGAAAGGAATTATTTATTTACAGGCTTGGAGTAATGACTTAATGTCTTCTTTAAAATACTAAAGTTCTCTAGAATACTAACAAATGCACACAGTCCTTCCTTCTCCCCCTTCCCAGTCCAGGGTACCGTATCTCAGGGAAACAAGTAGAAGTCCATAATTCAGGCAGCCCCTCGGTTCCGACACTATCCACTGGGTCGCCACTGCGATCTCCAGTTAATCCAAAACCATGTAGCACCTTCTCATGGCCCACCAGCAAGAGTCCTTCCCCCCTTCTCTTCCAGGCAAAGTCTCTCCTGCTTCCTAGGCCGCCTGGCAAAAGGAGCAACCCCAAAGCCACATGGTCCTGCCCTCTGCCCAAGCCGTGGGGTCATTCCTGCCACAGCCACGTGGTCCTGACTTTCCTTCCCGCAGCATCTCTCCTGCATTCTTCCAAACTGCTAAGAGAGAGCTCTGCATTGCTGCTACATCTTGCTTCCCAGCTTCCTAAGCTGCATGGCAAAGAGAGCCCCAAAGCCACAGGGTTCCCCCTCTAGCCAAAAGTCATGTGTTCCTCTCCCTTCCCATGGCTATCACGCTTGGATTTAAATCCCCAAGCCAGTCTTCCTCTGCAGCCCTATTACCGACTCTTCCTTAAATACGCTATACCTGCCAGCACTCCATATACTTTCAGCTTTACTGGGCTGCCATGGTTACTGTGGGCAGATGTGGCCTCATAGCATGGAGCCAATCATCTCCAAGCTCTCACACAGGCGCTGTAACCAGGGGGAGTTGCCTCCCAGTTACATCTTGAGTGGAAGTCACTTCCATCCCCCTGGCTCAAAGCAAGGCCACAGCTATTTAACATATCCATGAAACCAGTTAAAGGTTATAGATATGTTAAATGACCATGCCAGAGGTTAGCTGCAAAGCTGCTGCTATACAAAACAGCTCTGAATGGTCCTGCTCCAGGAGTCCCATCCCCTCCAGTTCAGACTTGTGGAGGTGAGGACATCCTATATATATTTTTCTAATATTTCCTGGACACCTTGAGTTCTGGACCCAATTACAAATCTCTATTTGGGCGCCCCCCCCTCCTGCCCCGACTGCACCCTGTTACAGTATTACAGCCTACCATAGGACCTGTTTCTGATATTTAAAATAGCGAATATACATGGCCAGACAATGCAAAGCCCCCCTGGAAGCCATTCTTGTTGGGATTCGGCTGCTCACAGATCAGCCATGAGCTTCCCAGGGCATGGGCTCCAGGCTCACTCCAAAGTTAGCAGTGCTCCAAGGCGCCTTTCCTCCTGTTAAATTGGCAGCCCCATAGAGCACATAACCCTCAAAGTCTGAAAGTAGTTGTCTTCCTAGGCAGCACTGCAGGTCACATGCTTCCAAACTACTCAGCCCATCTAGGAGCCACAGACTGATGCCTTCCACTTTCTAAATGTTCCCAGGGAGTCCAAGGGGCCATCCAATCCACAGACAACAGGGTCTATGATTCTGATGGTGGATATCAGTGACCTGCCTCAGGGCACAGCTTAACTCCTGGATCCCCCTACTCCATTCACCACAGTCAAACTCCAGCACTCCTGCATTTTCCTGCTGCCTTTGTGCCAAAATAAAATTAGTGAAATAAAACACAGTCACAGGACATCAGGCCACAGGCTGTTAGTCTCGGCTTAAGTGACTCTGACAGCTCAAGGAGGAGATCAGCAGAGCAGCCCCTGAGCAATAGCCACAGACACGCTGAGGTTCCAGGAACAGAAATTGATGCTACCACACCAGGCTGCAGCTAAGCTTGCTCTAATACACACTCAGGGCCACTGCCTGGGACCTACCCAGCCACTCCCCTTCCCCATAGCCCTCTGGGTCCTCAGCTGACACAAAGAACAGTGCCTAGCTCTGATCAGCCACATATTCTCCCTATCAAGGTCTCTGACTATTCAGGTACATCCCGCCCATCTGGGGATCCCTATTTAGATGTTCATGACCATCACCCCAAAAATGCACCATGCCTTAGACATTCTGTGGCATGGTTATGAGAAAACCTATATCCCTGCTTTGAAGCACAAGGCTAAGGATGTCATTTGTTGTTGCTTCCTATGCAAACCAAGCTTATTTGGATTCCTTAAAAACTGTTGGGACCCCGATGGTGGGTGTATCTTTACTTCTGTGGTTAGATCATCATGGAAAGCTATTTCCATATATTCTCAGTCTCTCAATGGTGTTGGGAACAGAGTAGGAGAGAAAGCCTGCTGTGGAACTGCCTCATCCTCTTATGCTCAGATCTTTATCAACAAAACGAGGATGCTGATATCCAAGAAGTGTAGTGCAGTAGGAACAGCATCAACTCTGGAATCAGCTTTTTCCACCCCAGCTCTAACACAGCAAGGACCAAATTTTATGTGTAGAATGCTTAGCACTGTCCTGTGATACTGTGGCCTTTAGTGACATCTGACCCTGCTGAACAAGGCCAGTTTTGATAGAATGCACTTTCCACTCCCCACTTCCACATGCCATACTCCTTTACTTTTCATTCAAACCTATTGATTATTTCTGTTCAGTGCCCTTTGTGGATTCTGTCTCCTCCTTTCAAACACTAAATTTTGGAGGTGCGGGGCAGTAGTCCTAGAGCTCTGTTCCTTTCCTCTTCCTTGTAAAACTCAGCCCTCTCATCTTTGTGCCTCTAGCCTAAGCACTCCTGGGATAGCAAAAAGCCTTCGAAAAACAAATGTCTCCTTGAGACTCCATATGAATTTCTCAAAAACAGAACTCTTGATCCTACCTGCCAATGAAGTGTTTTACACCTTTATATTCCCTTTCAGTCAATAGCTCCACTCTTGTCCTGGCAGCTGAAGCCAGAAACTTAACAGATTTTTCTAATCCATTATTGAACTTTGTGATTCTGTATTTAAAATAAACTCAAATGTAGCCTTGTCTCCATGACCCCCATCACTACCCTTGCAGCAGTCCAGATCATTACCACCTCCTGCTCCAACTACTGCAGTAGCTTCTTAACTGGTTTTCAGCTTTTAACTCTGCTTCCACCTAACACATTCTCCAAACAAGTATGGTCTTCCTAACTTGAAAGTCAGATCATGTCACTTGCCTGTTTAACCCATCCTGGTAATTTCACATTATACATAGAATTAAATTCAAACCATTCTCCAGGACTTGGGATATTCTTTATCATCTGGTTTTTGCCTAGTTTTTCCAAGTTCATCCCATTGCTGTCCCCCAGCCACTGGTTATGCTCCAGTCATTTTTGTCCCCTGTCTCACCTTGAGGTCCTTGCAGGTGCTATTTCATTGTCCTAGAACTTTTTCCCATTTCTTATTTACAGGACCTTTATTCAACAAAAGACTCCAGTGTGGGTCCATGGGAGACTGAAGTAAGAGATGCAATGGGTTCAGAATTACTTCTACTCTCTCAAGCCGAAGGCTTTGACCAAGAGTCAACTTCTTAGAATGGTCATTTTCCCTGGTGGCTTCCAAATTTCTCATATAAATAGACTTTTCCAGGCCTGCCCTTCCAATAATTTAGACTTGTCAGTAGGTCAGAATTTTAGTGTTGGAAACAAGCCTATGCTATGTGGGGATGGCCACTGTATACCAATTTTGGTATCTCTGAATTCTCTTGTCTCTTGGGGTTAATAGTTCTGGAACTCAACTAGTTAGCAGGGCTGGGAGATTGAGCCATGATGGAGTCTTTCCATTCTGGAAGAATTTCTGAATATGTTAGTCGACCCCACCAATAGCTTATTTTTTTTTTACATTTACAACTCTCCCCATTGTCTGGTGAATTTACCTTTGCAGCTCAGTGTTTATTCCCTAACCATGACTCTTCTCAATTCACTGTGGAAATCATGCTTTGCTTCAATGTCCAGACCACAACCTACCTCTCAAATATCCTAAATCCAGGTATATATTCATTCTTACAAGAGCTCTGTGTTTACTTCTCAGGGTTTTGATGGCCCCTGCCACACACTACCAAGGATTAAGCATCATTTCTGCACCACGTGCAGTACTACGCAGTTTACAAGCTTTATCTAACAGACTTAACATGTTATCTATAAGGAAACTAAGGCTTTGAAAACAGTAGCGTGTTCACAGCCACAATTTAAGCCAATCTCTGTCCAACTTTATCATGCATTGTTTTTGCTATTGTATTATTTTGCCTCATTCGCAAGCATGCCTGTTTGTCTCACATCCCTTAAGACTCATCTTTATATATTTTAGGCCTTCACAGTATATGATGTACTGATACTTTCTGGGCAATGCACTGCTAATAGGGTGGTTTCTTATTTTGCTTCTGTAAAGCCTTTTAAATGGGAAAAAGGGTGAAGTCCTTCTGCAACAGCATTAACATTCTGTTATAACGAGAAAAATTTGGAAAATTGATATCTACGTGTTCCCAACACCAACATTAGAAATTCTCATCCACACCCTTGTTCTGGGGAGGCCACACCAAGACAAGTCAGCCTGCCCTTTGGAGCCCATTCATTAGAGAAGGGAAGTGTTTATGTGGCCTCTGCTAAGGGATGATATAATGATTGCCTTTCCTCACAGCAGGTCTCACCCTGTCTCAGGAAGACGTCAGGGGTCAGAACGAGGCCAGATTCTGGGTTGATGAGTCACTCTGGGAGAAGGCCAATCACAGGATGAAGGTTGGCTTCAGGGAATTGGCCAAAGGAAATGGTACCTTTTCCTTGGAGAACTGAGGTTGAATCTGACCTCAGTATGATGGCATGGAAAACCACCTGGCCTCTCTGGCTGGGGATTCAGGAAAGGGAACAGGAGTACCCAGAGAGGAAGGCTCAAAGGCCAATCTCTAACCAGGACTCTGAGGAAATCTTCACTGCCAGGTCTCTGAGGAGCTCAGGTGACGCAAATGTCAGGAATATTGATCCTTCTTTTTTTTTTTTTTTTTTTTTCCATTTCTAAGTCTGGTTCAATTAAAAGCAGGAAAAATGGTTGAAAAATGTACTTTAGAGAAGGCAGAAAACGGGTGAGCCCAAAAAACTTTGTTTTTTCTCTAAGCCAGTGCATTTGCTATGATACACTTAGAAGACCATTGAATCATGTAGTGAGAAAGCTAGAATCTCTTTTTCCACTTGTACTAACACCAGAACTCCCACCTCTACACCATCATCACCACCTCTACCAACACCAGCACCACTACCTAACTAGATAAGCTTTAATGCCATTGAATTATTTGGCAGGTATCATTCTAGGGTCTTTATGTTTAATATTCATTTAATTTATATAACAGGAGTTATTATCCTTAATAATGAGGAAACCAAGGTTTAAAAAGTTCAGGAAACCTGATCAAGGTATATATTTTGTGACTGACAAAGCTGAAATTCTCACCCAAGTGTGTCTTATACCAAGGCTATGCTCTCAACCACTTTGCCAGATGAAAGATTCCCTTTGGGCCAGAAAATAGAGTTAAGATTGACAAACAAACAAACCAACCATAAAGCAAAGACTAGTCCTGCTGCATGTTTCTTCCATCCCCAACTACTCTTCTCCTTCTGTCCATCCATACATTCAGAGACTCCGTTGCACATACTCCTTAGAATAACTGGTTCTCTTCCTTCTCCCTTGGGGCTATCACTCACTTGTTCATTTATAGCAAGTAAGAAGTGGTTGCCATGTGTCTTTCATTCTAAAATTTTAAGGCCATTTTTGAACTTACAGCAAGTCACTTGACCTCTGCTTGAAAATCTCAGGAAAAATAATTCCTTTTACAAAAATTCCCCAACATCTATCACAGCAGCAGATGTGAACCAAATTTTAACATGTGAGGATTGAATTAACTTAAGGGGCATCTGCCAGGCTCAGCCATCCACCAAGTTTAGGACACACAGCCATGGGGAAGAACTATCTCTTCAGGAATCCCAAAGCATTTGTTCCTCCACAAGAAGGCATTAGGGAAGGGAAACGTAGATATGTAAGGAAGCCCAGAATATCATTTTCCATCAAGAACTACAAAGAGTTAATGCTGATGCGATGCTGACAGGGAGATCAACAGTCTGTTGAAGTCCCTGAGCCTTTTCTCTGCCTATGTCAGCAACTGAGTGTATTGGCCAGGTAGTGGCCTCCTGTTGCTGGCTCTGAAAATTTTCCAGTGGGCTCTTAAGCACAAATGTCTTGGAATAAGCCTGATTCCACTAAAAGAACCAAATGTCAGTAAAGCTGAGCATAAATCTTCCCTAGGACAGCGGTTCCTTGACAGTAAAATATTTTTTCACTACCGCTACAAAACAGAGACTATTAAAAGAAAGCTCAGTTTGATTAGATGAGCTGTGATCACAGTATTCCTTTTTCTGGAACAAATTTGTCATTGCAGAACTTTTCTGTTATTTAAGCTCCTGAAAACTGAATTGACTAGAACCCCTCTCTGATGTTGTATATCCTGCTGCCACAGTTCATGCCAGTTCAGCGGGATACTCCAGGGAGAAGGTGGACAAGGTACGTTTGTTCCTTCAGGACTGAGGTAAAACTGCATCAACTGCTTACAGTAAAATGTACAAGAAATTAAACTAAACTTTATGTTAATAACTTAAGTCATTTGCATTTTGAAACAATCCTGGAGAGCTCCACCCTTAACTCGTACTATTTTAACATGTGAGGATTGAATTAAGTACTATTTATAACAATTTTAGTAGCAAACTTATGTAAAGAACTAACTTTGTCCTAAGTGTGTTACATGCATTATCTCAATTCTCATGTCAGTCCAATGAGTTAGACATATTAACTCTATTGAATAGATGAAACAAAGACTTTTCTAAGTTCACACAGAATGTATGTCAGAGCAAAGATGTACTCTTAAGGCTGCTGGATCCCAGAGCCCATGCTATTAACTTCCATACAATGTTACCTGTGGATTAAATGGAAGAAACCAAGCCCCACATCCTCCAACACTCAGGGTCATCTCAGTCACACCTGGAGTTGATGGTGGAAATAAATAAAGGTTGAATTTCTAGGGCTAGCATCCACAACTACATCAGCATGCTGCTTTTTATTCCAAATACCCGTGGGGAACACCTTCACCTCCTGCAGCTCATGAGCTGGACTGATATCTAATTAACTAACCTGTAGTAATGAAAAGAAAGCCATAGTGAGGCTTGGTGAACACAAAACCTGAAGTCAGGAATGCCAAGTTCTGATTGCCCTTAGTATAATCTTTAGGTTAGGCAGGACAACTGAGCATTTAGGGAAAATCTTAGAAAGTGAGCTGTGAAGATACTTCTCTATCAAACACTGAGCACTCTATTGACAGAGCCAAGCAAGGTCTAGAGCAGTAAAAGAGCATTGTGAAAAAGAAGATTAAGCTAATCCACATATATAGGAGTATGGAAAAGAGACAAGTAGATGTGGGTCCAATTTTTAAGCCCTCAAACCACAGGGAATTATTCTAAGAAATCATAAAGGGCAAATTATTGATTCTATAATAACTGAAATAAGGTAAATCTGATTTTACCTGATTAAAACACCTACTTTGTTCACTGCTTTTTCTCCTCTTTACTTTAAAAATTGAACTAAGAAAGTAATATTTTACTTTATATTTCTGTTTAAGCCACCACCTTTATACATTTTCAAAAGAGTCAAAGTTTACCTGCAGCATCTCTATTATTTTTAAGTTGACTTTAAAACAAATTCATGGGAAGCAGACTTCACATGCACTTAGTGTGAGCATCACTTTAAAAGCCTTATTTATTGCTTTAATAATGAGCACATCTACTTCTGTTAGTGACACTAGGAATCTTGAGAGCTCACACAAACACATGTGGATACATACACTCACACACAAAAATACATATAAAATCTATAGTGATCATTGGGTGTTTTCTTCCATAAGGGAAAAGAGAATAAGTTTGTGCCAGAGGAAGTATCTGAGGTGGTAAAGATGGTCCTTTCTATAATGACCATAAAGAAATCCAATCAGTGGGTGATAGACAACCAGGCCCCATGTGCCACAAAGCAACAGGGTCATTTTACCTGCTTTTGCATAGGAATAAATAAATATTTTTTGTGAAATTCTTTATAATGCCAGACTTCAAGAAGTTAAACTGTAGTGTTTGATACTTCCTAAACTTCAGAAATTAATAAGTTTTTCCTTAAATAATATTCAGCCTTGTGGATTATTCTGTGATGCCTGGAGGGGAATGAAAGACCTTCTAGTTTGTGGTGGATATAGTGAGTGTTCATTTTACCAGAGCATTTTATAGCTTCAAAGACTTTGTCTTAGATGAAACTTTAAAGCAAACAAAAGTGTGAGAATAGGAAACTCTCTCAGGGGTTTAGGCAACAGTTAGAGCCAGTGCTGGTTTACTTAGCAAACCAAGTAACCCCTCCCTCTACTGACTTTACATGTGCATTTTTTTTTACACAAGCCCTTAATGTTGCCTTAGATTATGCAACAAGGTTTTCCATTCAATTTTCCTGTTGTTCTTTCTGCAGTCTGCTTTCTGTAAGGCAGGAGTGAGGATCTCAGAATAAATAATCTACCAAAAAGTTTCCATCTTGACTTTCTCCAGGACCACCCTATGTGGATGAAGCCAGTGTCAACTTCTACAGGGAAAAAGATGTCGCTGCACTTGAGAACTAGAGAAGAAACTAAAGTCATCTTCTAAGCTGCTGCTTTATGTGGCATAACTCGAGTCATTTCTACTCTCATGTTAAGAAAGGGACCAACAACGTATCTTTTTATATCAGGACATGGGGTCATCTGCATTTTCCAGCCAAAGCAAGAAAAAGAACATATGCTATGCAATGAAGTGTCTGTCATTGAGAAGATCTGTTCTTCTAAACCCCATAAACATGTGATTGAGTCACAGGTGAGGAAAGTATGGGTTAAACTTGAGAGAATTGTTTCACTAAAATCTCTATAAATCAAGGAAGGGTATTGCTTTTCTATTCATGTAATGAAATGAAACATAAATATGGAGGAGAAGAATTATTCCCACTTCAAAGGAAATCAGAGTAACACATCAGGGAATGCAATGAACATAAGAGAGCTGAGTTCTTCTGTAGTGGTAGGTTATAATTTCAAGATTTTGGGTGGTGGGTCATGAGAAGAAGTTAATGATGGACAACTTCATAGTTCTGAGAACAGGGGAGAATATGTTATCTCATAAGACCATGGGGATAGTCACGGGGTACTTTAGCAGAAGCTAAAGGTCCCATAGTGGAGGATGGGGGAAGAGAAAAACAGGTTATTTTTGTTATGCTTAGTAATCCCAGTTTTGTATCCTACATTGGTGTGAGGTACATATACATGCATAACATAGAACAATCATTTGGCGTGACTTTCAAGACTGAAGGCTAAAGGGTCATTCTCCCTTTACCTTACAAGAAGCTATTTGTCAGAGGGATCCTCCATAGCTTCATCACAGTTCTCTAGGCCTGAGGAAGAATCTAACTGGTTACCTTGCACAATTTTCTATCAGCTGTACTTCTTTGTCCTGTTGTGAAGCATGAATCATTAGAGCTAGAAGGTATTCAAGAGATCCTCTGGCACAGTGATTCATAAATTGTTTTTAATAAAATTTTTCAGTGGGGAATTTTACTCAGACCTCAAAATATAAAATAAATACAGCAGCTATGATTCAAAATGGCAGTTTAATCATACTTTGTATTAATTTTACTTAATAAATAAAGATAGATTGAATTAATAAAAAGCATCATATTGCAGTCATCAGTGAAACATGGGATCTAGACAATAATCATGAATGGATGCTGAAATTGTGAGATGAAATATCCATGAGGAACTTTTGAATGGAAAGATCAGGCTGATACTAGCAGAGCCCATTGATCAAGCTCAGCATTAATAAAATGGGTTAATCAACTCTATTGTGGCCTCACACGTGATATAATAGGAAGCACATATGAAGAATATCTACAAAGTACTCTTACCTTAAGAAATATCAAACCCAAATCCAATCAATATCAGTTTATAGGACATACAGTAATAAATCAAACAATACCATAAAGAAGTGATCAACCAAATTTACAATGGGGGACAGTCTACAGAATAAATGACTTAGTTTCTTCAATCCATCAAAAGTATGTGCTGTGGATTTTATTATTGTCCAATTATTCATTCCCCCTTCCTATAAGAGGAAGGATTATATACTTGTAAGCAGATCATACATTTGTGCCTACAGCCTTTTGGCTGACCATTTGGAAGAGTTGTATGCATTCCTACCTCACTGACATTGGCTGGGCCTCATAACTTGCTTTAACCAATGCAAGTGAGAAAAAGAGACCAAGCCATGTCTAAGCAAAGCTGTGTTCATCATGTCGTCACTGTTTTGCAGGCCTTTTACTTTTGCAAAAACATCCTGATACAAATAGCCTGGGTCCCAGAATAAGAAGACACATGGAGAGAGGCTGAGCCACTGCCAAATAGCAAAGTACAATATGAGCCAGACATTTTAAAAAAGTTTAACCTTTTATTGCTATAACAATTGAGATTTGGAAGTCATTTATTACAACAGAAAAGCTGCTTGATTTAATGGTTTTTTTAAAAAAAAACTTGCACAAAAGAACTATTATAGAATAAAAAAATCTTAAGACATTTAACCATTAAAGACATGTTGTATACCATGATTATATCTCAATTCAAACAATTCAAATATAAACTGTCACTTTAAGGATAATTGAAACAATTTGAAAAATGTGTATTATATAATATTAAGAAAGCATTAATTTTTGATGTGAGAATGATCCCATATGCATGTATTTCTCAGAGGTGTGTAATGAGGTATTTATGGATCAAATGTCTGGATTTTCTTTTAAGTATTCTAAGGAAAAAGGTGTAAGAGATGGACAAAATATTCACAAAATGATGGTAATTGTTGAAGCTGTACACTAAACATACAGATGATAATTATACTATTATCTCTACTTTTAATGTATATTTTAAATTTTTCCCTATAAATAATTTTTCAATCATAGCAAATAAAATAAAAGGCATTAACAAACACTGATAAAACATGATGGACATCACCAACTGACAAAAAAATTCTAAATTTCTGGAAGATGTAAAGTGTAGATGAGTGGTAATTTAGAAAATAAAGATGAAAAATCCTCATTATCTTGTGTGTGTGTGTGTGTGTGTGTGTGTGTGTGTGTGTGTGTGTGTGTTGGGGGATGGAGGGTGGGAGATTTGAAAAGGTTGTTGATCTGCCCAGTAGAGTATAGTACAAAGTTGACACCAGGCATATAATTAAAAGTCTGTATAAGCAACTGTTGACTTTACAACATTCACCCATCCACACACCTAAACATGGAATGATGACCAATGTTTACCTTCCAGATGATAAATATTAGGCTTACTCTCTTTTTAAACAAAACACTGTCTGAGGTAAACAGCTAATGTGGGCACTGATGCCCACAAGGAAGACACTCTAAAAGCAGGCAATGTCATGTAATGGTCAGCTCCCCATTTACTCATATGAAAATGAAGCCTATCAGATAATCAGCCCTGCTGACAGAGGAATACCAACCAGGCCATCATTGCTCCATTAATAAATGTGAACAGACTACTTGGGGTCACCATGCAATTAGAGAAATCTGCCCCATAACAGAAATAAACACAGAGGGAAAATGATACCTGAAAAAAATAAGGAATAATTAGGAGCTGGGGGATGATTTTTTTTAAAGAAAAAAACTTTTGGCTAACATTCACAGAGAGATTTTGAAACAAGATGGCATTCAAAAAACAAGAATAGAATTCTGTAAGAAAGGAAAAATGAGAGATAAAGAAAGTATTGTAGAAGTTAAAATTCAATCCCAACTCCCACTCTGCCCTGTCCAAACAAAAAAGAAAGATAAAAGAAGGCCTCAATAAAAAAATTTATAAAATTTATAAAAAATTTATAAAAAATTTATAAAAAATTTATAAAAAATATAAAAAAAATTTATAAAAAAAAATAAAAAAAATATAGGCCTCAATAAAAAATTTAAAAAGAATAGGATACTTTCCATCACTTGGAAAATGAAGGAAGTATTAGGGGCACACAGAAGAGTTACAAAACTGACTGAACCAGAGGAAGGTGGAATCACCATTTATCTGAGAAAATGGTACACATCAGATCTTTGTTAAGATCTTCAATGTTTCCATCATCTGGTTTTGTCACCATGCATTTTCAGAATATATGACACATGTGTGCAGAAACAAATCAATGAGATGAGAATATTTTAGAAATGGAAAACCAAAGAAGATTTAACATTCTAAGAAGTAAATACTCAAGTACCTAATAACTCAGCCATGCTTTTATTTCTAAAAGTAAAAATCTAAAAGTCTAGTCTCCATATTAATTGTGAGAACATAGTGTAGAATAATTAAGTTTCTAAAAAAAAATCTAAAATTCTTTTCCAGTGAAGTCAACTTCCCAGAGAAGTTCCTGAATTTTCAGTTTCAAAAGCTTATTGTTTTCAGGTGAGACTTGTTTGAAATTTTTGTAAATAAAGAGATTTACATATTGAGAAAAATTATACTCACACATACCCCACTCAATGAGTATACATCAGTGCCTGCACTAGGCTATTGAAAAATCCACAAAATACGTCAAAATTACTTTCACACAGGCTATGTCTAAAAATGCTTATCAAAGTGCTTAGAATCCATTTGGCAATGATTTGGGGGAAAATATCCAATGAAGACCCTTGCAATTGGATGTAATTTCCAGTAAACACACACAGACAGAGACACATATTTGGATATAACATGAAAGAGATTTTAGGAAGCTCTTGCAAAATTGTTTTTTATATTTTATCTAAAGAACATTTAAAGTTTTGATTCCAAGCCATAATTCAAAAGAAATTTTGTTTATCTGAGAACATCCTTTCGCCTAAGGAAGCGTGTGGGTTAAAGAGATCAATACACGAGGAAGATACTCCCTTCAAAGTATCATAAGTAGTCCTCAATTTTAAATGTTTTTGAACTTAATTCAGGCTCTAACTGAGAAAGGGGGGAAGTCCACACTATTGAAGAAGGGAAAAGATTTTATGAATTCTATGAATCCTGGGGAAGAATACTATAAAAAAAAAATAGGTTGGCTGATCCCTGGGGAAATTAGAACTCTGACCGTGTAGAATCCTGGAATGGCTCCACGCTGCACAGGCCTCTCCTGGAGCAACAGTTGCACAGACAGTGTCTGTTCACAGTGGGAACTGTGACTCTAACAAGCATTTGTTAAGTGTGGAAGCCCTGGGAGGGATGCACACACACAAATTCATTCAGCTCAATGATTCAATAACCCACCTCAAAGAACTTTAGCATCTCAAAGTGCAAAATCCACCTTCTATGAGATGGAGACAACCTATGTGAAGTTTGGAGAGGGAACCTCTGATTTATGATAGATTGAAGCTTTCCTTCCTTCTAAAACATAGCTCCAGCCTGCTAGATGGAAAGAAGTCAAATTAAACACTTCTTGTACGTAGACTTTTAAGTCATGAGTGGCATTAGCTCTTTCAACTTGGTACAGACAAATAATCCTTATTCCTTTAATGTGTTAAAAATACTTTCTAGAAATGTCAACATACCAAGCCCGTACATTTCCTAGTATGTTATCCATTTTGCTTTTTCCATGGAATAAATTATTAGACAGCTTGACTCTAGCATAAGATGTAAGAGTGTGGGTTTCTAAGTACAAATGACAGCTCCAAAGCATAAGTTCTCTGTGACCTTAGGAAAGTTATATAAGAAATCTAGTTTTCAGATCCCTGCCCTGAGAAAAAAAGCTTAAGACAGTGTCAATGTTACAGAGTTTCTAGGAGGATTTAATTGAGATAATCTCTGTAAAGTTAGGATATTCCCCTGCCCAGAGATACTATGGCTGCAAACAACAAAAACAGTAATTCAAACTGGATAAAATGAGAAATAAATGTGTGTCTCATACAGGCTAAAATCCAGAAGAGCAGGCTTCTAGCATGAAATGATTGACAACTTGATAGATTGTCAAAAACCCAGGTTCTTTCCCCCTCTCATATGCTATTCTTGGCATTGATTTATCACAAAGCTGTTTCCTCTCCTGGTAACATTTTGGCTTCCTATGGCAACTAGGACTACATTATTTTTTGTTCATATTCAATAAGAAAGGGCAAAGTAAGCTTTCCAGAAACTTTCCTGTAGACTCCTTTCATCTCACTGGCCAGAATAGGATCAAAATCCTATTTTAAAATTACTACTGCAAGTAGAATATAATCACCAGCAATCAGATTGAGATGTTAATTGAAAATAATCAACATTATACCATGCGGAAGATAGCCAGCATACTCAAAATATCCAAATCAATAAAGTTATTGGTGAAAATGAAAAAATGTGTCTTTTATTTTACAGGAAAAAATAAACAGCCTTTTTGGCCAATTCAATAGTAGAACGAAGCAATTTAGAATTCAGGGCTCAAGGAAATCGCTACAGCCATTTTAATTGGCCACGACTGAACTGACCAGGGAGAATCCCATAATTAACTGCAGTGCTGTTTTACAGATCGGAATATGGGCTCAGCCTAAATCTGTGCTAGGGAATGATACTTTCCATGGAGCAGGCTGACAGATGGCCTCAGAATTTTTCAGGCTTAGTGTCAATTTCTCCCATGTGTTGACTGTAACCACTACCATGAACTTGTATAAATACATCTTCTTCCAGAGAAGAATGGGTTTCGAAGCCTGATGTGGTGCTAAGTTGCTAGAGCTTTAAAAGTACATCAGTGGCTTCTCAAGGCTCCATCTTCCAACATAATCCTCAAGATTCACTTCTTGAACATGATCAATCTGATCTACATGGCTTGGCACCGTTGGCCCTAGAGAATACATTACATAGGTAATATATTGTATATCACAAATTCTTACATGATTGCCCATATCAATGCTATGTGTTTGTAACTGATTTGGAGCATCTAAGCCTATAAAAATCTACTAAGTAATGATAACTAATATTTACTCATCAACAGATGCTTAATCCTGAGCACTGTACAGACAAAAAAAAAGACATGATATAAAACCAGAGGACAATATTCTTAGTTCACAAAGCATTTATAATCTGGTTAAGCTAATACATAGCTATAAGGAGAAAATGTATAGATCACAACAAGACTGCTATATCTGGGCCAGGCCCTCACTGACTCACAGTCAGATTATGGCAGGCAGTCTCTTTGGCTCCAGGCCTACACTCCAATGTATTCTATCACAACTACCAGTGTCATCTTTCCAAAGTACAACACTGAGAAAACCACTTCCTTGTTTGAATGACACCTCAGTACCTACAGAAAAATTACCCTCTTGACTTTTGAGGCCTTCAACTACCCTCTAAAATCTGTTCCTTTCCCATTTTTTAATCTATTGTCAGTATAGTAGACCTCTTTCACTACTCAAATGGTCCTTTTAACTTTATTTGTTCACTCAACATCTGCCTCCATGGCTTGCTCAACTCTGTATGTCCTACCCTACCTGCCTCCACTGATTTAAATATCACTTTTCTTTGAAGATGAAGGCTTTTATTTCCTACATACTTTCCTAAAAACATCGTATTACAGAGATTATTCTCCCCTCCGAACTCCAATAGCACCAGCATTTTTTATGTAGTACCAGGAGTTATTGTGCTTCCCATTCATGCCATTGTCTTGCCTTCCCAGTCCAATTTTGTTTCTTGATGTTATGCATCTTTCCTGATCCTCTCTATCTGCCCAAAGGTTAACAACACAAGACCTTCAGCAATCCTGTTTGATGGCAAAATAAACTCAAACATAAATATTAAATAAAGAAGTAATCAGTTATAATCAGAATGGATTAGAATGAATTTTTTAAAAAGCCTTCTTAGGTAACTTTTTAAATGGAGTTTGGAAGAAAGGACAGGAATGGTAGAGGGCAAGAAGGAGAGGAAGCAAGAAGCGTAGGTTAAAACAGTGACAGCGGACATGGGAAGGAATGGGTGGATCTGGGAGCCCGGCCATGTTCTGATAGCTGCGTAAAATCAACACACTAGTTCAGAAGCCTGCTTGCCAGATGCCCTTCCCTTTGCATATCTTCTAGGTGTAACTTGCTTAGGTCTATAGAGTTGAGAATTACAGCCAAGAAAAATTCATTGTCTAGGCTTAAATTCTATTGTATGACCTTTAAATGTTCTTCTTCCATTTAATTCTTTGAAATATCATTTCCTATGGTGAGGTAACTTTTTCCAATGGGAAGCTTGTTGGTTAGTTTTTTGGTCCTCACTTCAACCTTGTCAGAACAATTGGATAGAATTGCAAATGTTGATTAATGTTTTGCACACAGACTTGCACACACACATTCTCATTTTCATGTCCTTACCTACCCCTCAAAGGCTCCATTGTAGAGAACCTAAGACCTCCAGATCTTCAGGATTTCAGGGGTGTTGAGGATATTACTTGGCATGTACTGATCGAAGGGTCACCTTGGTTCTGCTGTGGCTATAACCTGAGATCTTCTTATGAGAACACTTTGCCTCAATCACACCACAACTCTGCCGCAGAGTAGACATCTGCAGAGAGCATACATCAAAGAAATAGAAAGTTTTGCGAAGAAATGTGCATATTATGCGACATCATGTTTGTTAATTGGGTAAATACCCTGCTTCCCTACAGTTCTGTATCACCAAATACCCAGGAGTATTCCTAATTCCTCATTTAAAGTGTGTTTCTCCTTCCAACACTATTGTTCAAACTTGTCTGTCAGTTATGTCTATACCTATGGCAGTCTCTGTGCATCCATAGTATAACCCTAAATGAAAGAACCATAGAACAGGATAACAAAATCAAGATCTCAGAAATTATCTTGTTAAAGCCCCTTAATCTGCAGAGTGAACTAGGGCCCAGGAAGGGAATGCAGCCTGGCCAAGGTCACTTGGGCATGTTACAGTTCTCTGATTATATTAAAAACAAAGATTTTTCTTGAAATTTTGATTTTTGTCCTTCATGTAACTGCATTTGTGAAAAATAATAAGTTCACTCCATTAATTTTCCTCCCTCTATTTTAGAAACATACATATCACAAGTTTTCCAAGGATTTCACATTTCTATTAAACAAATGTAGGCTTTTCCTGGGGATCATATTATACCTCAGTAAGCCCACCCCCCTCCTCTATTAAACTTATATAAAGTAAAAAAGAAATAAAAAGACATAGAGATGACAAGTAAGGCACCTGTTCTGTCTCAAGAATTAGCTTCCTTTAGAACAGTGTTTCTCAACAGCTGCTCTACTGATACCTGACACTGAGTAAATGTGTGTGGTGGGGCTAGCCAGGGCATTGCTTTGTTTACCAGCATTCCTCACCTCTATGTATGAGATGCAAATTGAAAACTGCTCCCCTTGCTTCCCCAGTTTTGAGAACCAAATCATTAGGCACCGCCAAATGTCCCACTGGGGGAAATTCGGTCCCCTTCTCTTTAAGAACTACTAGCTCTACAACATATTGTAAAGGTGGAAGTTATTCTGAGGCCCTTCAAAAGATTTTTGTTCCTTGCCCCTCCCTCACTGACTCTACATCACTGCTGTAATTTCCACCCTGCAGGCAATGCTGTCCGTATTTTTTAATGCCTCCACATAGGGCTCTACAGGGCTATTACACTTAAGAAGAGTAGTGATAACAGACAAAAATTCCAACATTAAAAGTAAAAAATGAAAGTCATTAAAAATGACTTTTTGTGCCAGGGTAGCAGAACTCATATCAGACAAAGTAAACTTTAAAACAAGTGCCATATAAAGAGACCCAGAAGGTCACTTCATAATACTCAAGGGAAGAAACCATCATGAAGACATAAACATTGTAAATATACGGACCCAACATAGGAATAACCAAATACATAAGGAAAATCTTGCAGGACTTCAAGAGAGATATTGACAGCAACACAATTACAGTAGGGGATTTTAACACCACACAGTCAAAAATGGACAAATCTTCCAAACAAAATATTAACAAGGATATTGTGGCATTGAACAATGTCCTAGATCAATAAACTTAACTGATATATATAGAGCCTTGTATCCCAAAGAAGCAAAATTCACATTCTTTTAAAATGCATATGGTACATTTTAAAAGATAGACTACATAATAAGACACATAACAAACCTCAACAAATTCAAGAAAATTGAAATCATATCAAGCATTTTCTCTGACCACAGGGGACTGAAACTAGAAACCAAACCCAAGGAAAAAACCCCAAAACACTCAAACTCATGGAGATTGAATAGCATGCTATTAAACAATGAATGGGTCAAGAACGAGATTCGGGAAGAAATCAAACGGTTTCTGAAAACAAATGAAAATGAACTCACAACAACCCAACACTTATGGACACAGCAAAGGCAGTCCTGAGTGGGAAGTTCATAGTGATTCAGGCCTACCTAAAATAGATAGAAACATTTCAAAAAAACAACCTAACCCTACACCTACAAGAACTCAAGGAACAACAACAAAGACAGCCAAGAGCAAGTCAAAGGAAGAAAATAACCAAGATCAGAGCAGAATTAAATGACATAGAGACTGAAAGCAAAATCCTAAGGATCAATGAATCCAGGAACTGGTTCTTTGAAAAGATGAACAAAGTCAACAAGCCTTGAAGCAGGCTCATCAAGAAAAAAAGAGAGAAGACCCAAATAAACACAATCAGAAATGAAAGAGGAGAGATTATAACTGATACCACAAAAATACAAAGGATTGTAAGAAATTACTATGAAGAACTACATGCAAAGAAATTTGAAAACTTAGGTGAAATGGACAAATTTCTAGAAAAATATAATCTTCCAAAGCTGAATGAAGAAGAAGCAGAAAGCCTGAAGAGAGCAATAACAGCTGACAAAATTGAAGCAGTAATCAAAACATTCCCAGCACAGAAAAGCTCTAGATTGGATGGTTTCAAAGGAGAATTCTACAAAGCATTTAAGGAAGAGCTAACCCCTATCCTTCACAGGCTATTCCAAAAAATCCAAAAAGATGGAAGACTCCCAAACTATTTTTATGAAGCCAGTATCATCCTAATCCCAAAAACAGATGAAGACATTACAGAAAAAGAAACTTCAGACCAATATCGCTGATGAACGTAAATGCTAAAATCCTCCACAAAATATTGGCAAACTGCATCCAGCAATATATTGAAAACATCATACACTATGATCAAGTGGGATTTATCCCAGGGATGCAAGGATGGTACAATTTTCCAAATCAATAAACATAGTACATCACATAAACAAAGAAATGACAAAAATCACATGACCATATAAATAGGTGTGGAAAAAGCATTTGATAAGGTACAGCACCCATTTATGATTAAAATGCTCAGCAAAGTAGAAGTTGAGGTACCATTCCTCAACATAATAAAGGTCATATATGAGAGACCTACAGACAAATTCATATTCAATGGGAAAAAATTAAAATCTTTCAGACAGATCAGGAACAAGACAAGGACATCCGCTTTCACCACTCCTTTTCAACACAGTATTGGAAGTCCTAGCCACAGAAATCAGAAAACAAAAAGAAATAAAAGGCATCCAAATTGGAAAGGAGGAAACAAAACTGTCATTGTTTGCAGATGACATGATAGTGTAAATGGAAAATCCTACAGACTCCACCAAAAAACTCCTCAACCTAATAAGTGAATTTGGCAAAACAACAGGATTGAAAGTCAATATTCAGAAATCAAAGACATTTTTCTACACCAACAGTGAAATATCAAAAACATAAATCAGGAAAAAAATCTCATTCGATACAGCAACAAGAAAAATAAAGTATCTAGGAATAAACCTAACCAGGAAGTAAAAGACCTGTACTCAGAAAACTATACAACACTGAAGAAAGAAATTAAGGAAGACACAAACAAATGGAAGCATGTACCATGCTCATGGATTGCAAGAATTAACATCATCAAAATGGCCATACTACCAGAAGCAATCTATAGATTCAATGCAATTCCTATTAAAGTACCAATGACATATTTCACAGGTATAGAACAAACACTTCAAAAATTGAAGTGTTTGGAACCCTAAACACTTCCATTTATATGGAACCCTAAATGGCCCTCATAGCTGCAGCAATTTTGAAAAAGAAGAACAAAGTAGGAGGGATCAAAACACCTGATATCAAACTGTATTACAAGGCCACTGTAATTAAAAGAGCCTAGTACTGGCATAAGAACAGACACATAGACCAATGGAACAGAATAGAGAGCCCAGAAATATACCCAAATCTCTATGGCCAATTAATATTTGACAAAGGGGGGCATCAGCATAAAATGGAGTAAAAGTAGTCTTTTCGGCAAATAGTATTGGGAGACCTGGACAGTTACATGTAAAAAATGAAACTTGATCACCAACTTACACCACACACAAAAATAAACTGAAGGTAAATAAAAGACTTAAATATAAGTCATGACACCATGGAAGTCCTAGAGGAAAATATAGGCAGGAAAATCTCAGATAGTCCACACAGCAATATTTTTACCAGTATGTCCTCTAAAGCAAGGGCCATAAGGGAAAGAATAACAAATGGGACTTCATCAAAATAAAAATCTTTTGCACAGCTAAAGAAAACAACATTAAAATTAAAAGAGAATGAACTATTTGGGAAAACATATTTGCCAATGATACCTTGGACACAGGTTTGATCTGTAAAATATATAAAGAACTCACACGACTCCACTCTAGGAAGATGAACAACCCAACTAAAATATGGGCAAAAGACCTGAACAGACACTTCTCCAAGGAGTACATAAAGAAGTCCAAGAGACATATGAAAAGATGCTCAGCATCACTAGCCACCAGAGAGATGTAAATTGAAATCACAATGAGATACCACCTCACACCAATCAGAATGGCCATCATAAACAAATCAATAAACAACAAGTGTTGGAGAGGATGTGGAGAAAAGGGAACCCTAGTGCACTGTTGGTGGGAATGCAGACTGGTACAGCCACTGTGGAAAACAGTATGGAATTTCCTCAGAAAACTAAAAACACAAATGCCTTTTGACCTGGCAATTTCACTACTGAGATTATATCCTAAGAACCCTGAAACACCAATCCAAAAGAACCTGTGCACCACAATGTTCATAGCAGCACAATTTACAATAGCCAAGAGCTGGAAGAAATCTAAGTGCCCATCAGTAAATGAATGGATCCAAAAACCATGGTACATTTACACAATGGAATACTACGCAGCAGAAAGAAAGAAGGAGCTTTTACCCTTTGCAATAGCACGGATGGAACTGGAGAGCATTATGCTAAGTGAAATAAGCCAGGTGGTGAAAGACAAATACCATATGATCTCACTTTTAAGCAGAATCTATTCAACAAAACAAACAAGAAAGCAAAATATAACCAGAGTCATTGAAATAAAGAGTGCACTGAGAGTAACCAGAGGGGAGGAGAGAGGGGATAATTGGGTAAAAGGGGGAAAGCGTTTTCAGGAACAACTATATAAGACACATGGACAGAACCATGGAGGATTGGAATCAGGGGATGGAGGTGAGGATGACTGACAGGGGAGAGTGGAGGGGTAAATGCAGGCAACTGTACTGAAACATCAATAAAATAATTTTTAAAAAATGACTTTTTTCCTTAACGAGTTTCCCCAAAATAAAGCTAACCTAATTTATTGAAAATATTGTTGAAACAACAGATATGTATTCATTTGCACAGTTTCTGAGGGTCAGGAATCTAGGAGAGGTTTAGCTGCATGGTTCTGAGATGTCAGTAAACATGTTGGCCGGCCTATAGTCATCTCTGAGCTATACTGAGAGAATCTGCTTCCAAACTCAATCTGAGGTTCTGACAGGCAAGCAGACCTCAGTTTCTCACTGGCTGGGAAGTTAAGAGGCTTCCATTCCTTGTCATGTGGGCCTCTGTAAAGGGCTGCTCACCTGATGGCAATTGGCTTCTCCAGAATGTATGATGAGAGAGAGAAAAGGGGAGAGACAGAGAGACAGAGACAGAGAGACAGAGACAGAGAGGGAGAGCAGAAGCTTTAGTTTTTCAAAACCTAATCATACCATCACCTGTGCTGTGTGTTGTTTCCACAGACCAACCTTGGTACAATGTGAGAAGGGACAGCACAAAGGTGTGAAGCACAGGATGTAAGGTCCTTTGGGGGCCTTCTTAGAGGCTGCCTACCATGGGAACCCCTCAGTAACTTAAACCTTTCCTATAATTAACCTCTTCCTAGATCAAAATTCCGGTTATTTCTGTTCAACTATCTTCAGTTTCATCTGAGGATGGGAAAGGATTTACACCTGGTCAGAATGATGAGGTAGAGGCACCACATCATCAAAGTAATTAAACATATTCCATTTGTTATGTGACACCAGTAGGCCAATTCATTTAAAAAAAAAAAAAAACTTTCAACTAAAGCAGGTTTTTGGTTGCCCTATTTCAATAAAAAAATAATTAATAAACCATAGCACAGCATCTTATTTTCTACTTTCATCAGCCAAGATTTCATGAACACTATTCATCAATTTACAATTATTAAATATTTATTGAGACCCTTCTCTAAGTTAGACATTTACTTACATATTGCTATATAACAAACTACCTTGAAAGGATGGATTAGAACATTAATTTATGTGGATCGACATTTGGGTAAGTTTCAGCAGGGCAAGTTCTTCTGCTCCATGTGGCAATGGCTGGAGTCACTGGCTCAGCTGAATTCGCATGGTTACAGAAGTGTGCTGGAGGGCCAGGAAGGCACTGACATGCCTGGTGTCTTTGTGCTCTTCTAACTGGCCCCTTTCTCTCCCAAGATAGCAGCTAGACTTCTTTTGTAGTGGTTGATATCAAAAAGCAAATGAAAAAGATGCTAAACTTCTTCAAGCGTTGACCTAGAACTGATACAGTATCATTTCTAACACATTTTGTTGGTCAAAGTGAGACATTTTCTTTTGTTTGTTTGTTTGTTTGTTTTTTGGAAAGTATATTCTTTTGGAAGGTTTCTTTCTTTGTGCTTCAAATCTTTGGACTAAAATCTTTGATCTCTAGACCAAGATTTAAAGGGCTCATGTGAAGTCCTTTAGATAAGGTCCACCCAGATAATATTTGGGACCTTAATTACAGCTGCAAAATCTTTCCATAGCAGCACTTAGGTTAGTATTTGATAGAATAACTAGGAGAGAGTGTGTGTACATAAGGAGCTGGGAATCCTGGGGAATATCTTAGAATTTTGTCTGCCAAAGTGAGACCTAGTAATATTTAGACTTTGTAGAATAATTAATAGTATTATATCAAGGTTAGTACTCTGGTTTAGATCATTGTATGTTAGTTATATAAAATGTTAATATCAGTGGAAACTGAGTGAACAGTATATGAGAATTCTATATCCTATTTTTGTAATTTTTGTGAATCTAAATTTATTTAAAATAAAAATATAAAAAGAATGAACCCATCATCAGGACAGCCTGAATTTCAGGGGAAGAGAAATAAAGCACATCTGTCAATGGAAAGAGAGGCATATGAAAATAGGGAGAGAATAATTGATTAAAACCATCTTTAAAGACTATTACAGGCACTATGAATAACAAAAAATGAATATGACCAATTCCTCTCTTACAGAACATGTAATCTGGTGGGTGAAAGATATTTATTGCGTATCTTCTATAGAAGTAGCATCATGATAACTACTGGAGATACAATGCTTATTAAGATACCCACAATGATATTAATGTTTAATGGGAGACAGCAATTGGTGACCATTAATTATAAGTCAATGTCACATAACTGTTATGATCAGATAAGAGCAGAAGACTTATAGATTGAACAAGATACAGAGATAACTTCCAATAATGGAGATCAGAAAAAGCTTCAGGCTTGGGTTAACAGACAAACACCAAGATGTACTTCCCTCTCCTCTCTACACCAATACTTTGAAAATATTCCAAATGAACTAAAATAAGTTATCTGTACGGTTCATTCCTGTATCTTCTCATTTGGGAAGATCACATTTTTTACTGGATTTGCTTATAAAATAGGTTTCTACACAAATGAACATTTTCCTACTAATATAATTTTAACACTTGATTGAATAAATACATTATCCTGGACGTGTCTCATACTTTTTAATTTCTCTGAGGAGAATCTGAAATTTAATTGGACATAGTGTCACTTCTTTTCCAACAATTTTTAGTATCTCTGACAAGCCATAGTTCATTTATACTGAAATGTTTCTCCCAGAGTCCGTTAGGTCTCAACAGTGTTCTTTGTGCACTAAGATGCTCCCCTAAGCAGTTAAATCCAAGTGATCTAGGCTCTCTCATTTTTTTCAACAGTGGTCTTTGAGAGAGTTGTTTTTGAAGTACTTATTCAGCTACTTTATGACTCTATTTAACCTTTAAAAAGAACCAGTAATGACAATTTATATCTGTAAATTTACACACAGAAAAATTGGTTGATGTTAAGGTCCTCTTTTGTGGAAGTATACATATATATACTTAGGACTTGTAACAAATAAAAAAAATCCAATATTTTGCTGAGATGGCTGGTTGAGAATTTCCAGGTGAGTTGTCTGGGAACACTATTATTTCTAGAGCATGTGCAAAGGTTGAAAGGATTGAATTAGGGTTTTTCTTTCTGCTCCTGATGTATCTTGTCCATTACCCCCTGAAGATCTCAAAAGTCCTATGGGCCATGAGTTTTAGGAACACAATCTGAAAATAGTGTTCATGGTAATAATGGCAAGGTATCGGTTGCACTGAACATGTTAAAACACATAAGTTCTCCACATTGACATAGTGTCTTCTTCAAGTAGCATATGCATCAAGACTTTCTAAGTACATTTGTTAAGTGAGTTAGTACATGTAAATATACTGATAAAAATAGTTTCCATATAAGAACTCAATAGATGTTACTTATAATAAGTATTATTATTTAGCATCATAATAGTCATAAAACTCATGAAAAAAGTCACCCAGCATTGCTAAACTATATATATCATGTATCCCAACACAGAGAAGAAAAGAACACAATAAGAGTTCTTATATTTTAGGAATGAGTAGGGTAAATCTACTTCCATTTTGCACAGGAAATTAAAGGTTATAATTCTGACTACTGGTAAAGTCCTCTTTCTCCCCCAGTTGAGCTTATTCTATATCTCTAAGTTAATAAAACTTCCCCCAGAAATACACCCACACAGAGAACCACCAAGCTACTCATTTCACCTCATGTCACCCAAGTCATGTGATAATAGGTGCATAAAACATTGAGTTTTGATTACTGTCATCTCTCCATGGTTCTGTCAGTGAGTTCAGCTCACTGATTCACCTAGCAAGTCCTGAGCACCACCTCTGGCTGACTACTGGGTTCACATTCTTCCACTTAGATTTTCCCAGAAAGCAAAGGTGGAGAACCAGACAACATGTTTGAGATTCATAAGATGGAAAACATGAACACAGAGGTGGAAGCCCTAGTGATTGAATATTTCAGTCTTTTTGTTGTTTTTTTTAATAGGAAAATTTAGTTAGCTATTGCCTCAGACCTTTCCCATTACACAGTTGATCAAATCGGGTTGAAAAGATTCTCAGAGTCCTAAGTTACTGGGTATCATTTTGCGAAATGACCTTTGGGCCATTGCATTTCTGTCCTTCCCTTTTATCTCTGTGAATTCCACTGCAAGCATGTTTGACTTTATGCAAGGGAAATTCTACATAAGGAAATATAGTTTTCATTTTTCTAATTCCAGAAAGAATGATTTTAAGTTCCTCTCCCCATATACTCATAGATGCTACAATTTTCTTGACACTCTCCAAAGAAAGAACACAATAATATCCATTTGTAGTACATTTCAAAGCTTCTGTCAAGAACAGCCAGAAAGTTCTTTGTAAAATCTAAAATCATAAATTCAAGACTGTCAGGGCAAATGTGTGTTACACATGTTGCCACGTCTCATACCAAGAAATGCTAGGGAAGTCTAAATTTTTCTTTAGGGTTCACAAAGAGGTAAAGGGACTGTTTTAGATTAATTTCAATCTCAGTTGTGTGTTCTGAAGCTGAGTGTCTTGCTTTATGATGAGCACTTGTGTAAAATTTTGGGCAAGAGAAAAGGTGCAGGTGATGGGATGAGGGACAGGAAAGCATTTTCCCCCCAGTACATGTGGTCAGGAGCCAAATAAACCAAGCTGAATTGAACAGACTGTCATGTGGTTAGTTTGCAATAAAATGAAAAGGGGAACAGTGATGCGTTAAAGTGTTTTTTACCTTGTTGAAAGAAAAAATCATAGAGAGCTATGAGGATTCAGTCACTCTTTTTAACACAGGGCAAAACCAAAGCAGAGAAGAAGGCACCATCCTTCTAGAGGCTTTTTGAATAAAATGGCTTGGAACAAACTAGTAATCACCATCTGAAGGCCAAGTAAGCCTGCCTTCTCTAAAAAACAGAACAAGAAACAGAGGCCAAGGCCTAGTGCTGGAGGCCTAGTGAACCATTGACCAATCATGCCTCCACATCTCCACCTCCCTTTCTCAGATGAAAGCCCAATAACCAAAGCAGCAAGGTCCTGGCTGTCACAGAGTCTAGATTCTGTTTTGTATTATAGTTTTGTTTTTTTTTTCCTTAGAATTGGGGACATGTGACAGAGAGGTAGTAAGCCTGAGGGCTCTGTAGCATTAGAATACATTAAGTGTAGCATTAGAAGCATTCCTTCATGTTTTCCCCTGAGTTTCAAGGGAGAATGGGCAATTATTTAAGAACCACCCCACCCAGACCAAGGGTGGCAGTTAGAGAAAGAACCACCCCACACAGAGATTAATTCAAGATTTTTTTGTGAAAGTTAAGTCATGGCCAGAATGTCCAAGAGTTATCTTCCAAATTACTACTCAAGCCCTATTTTTCTAAAGGTCACTTGTAGGTTTTGGCATCCATATTTGAGTAGTATAAATATAACCCTGTGTGTGTTTATGCAGTGAAAAGGCAGAGAAAAATGAGACAGAAGAGGAAGAAGGGAAGAAGGATAAAAGGAGAGGGAGAAAAACTATTATCAGTGAGAAAGTAAGAAAAAGGGGTTTCAGAGAATGGGGTAAAATGGTAGGGAAGTAAGTAGGCAGAAAAATAAAGAAAGAAAAAAGTGTCACCTGTTCACTTTGAAAAGTAGTGATTGTTCCTGTAACTGTAGACTTGCAAAGGCAGAGCAGCCTCAGTATTAGTTTTCTGTTGGTTCTGTAATAAGTTATCACTAATTTAGTGACTTCAAACAATACAAATTTAATATCTTAAACTTCTAGAGATCGGAAATTCAAAATAAGTCCAAAAAAGTTTTACCAGCCTCAAATCAAGCAGGTCTGCGCACCTTCTGGAGTCTGTGTGGGAGAGTCCATTCTTCTTGCTTTCCATCTTCTAGACGGCTACATTTTTGGTGCATTTCAATGTTCAAAGTTGGCAATGGTTCATCAGTAAAGTCTTTCTCATATCACATAACTGACATTTATTCTTCTGCACTTAAAGAACCCTGGTGTTTATACTGGGTCCATCTGCATAATCCAGGATAATTTTTCTATTTTAAGGTAACCTTATTAGCAACCTCAATTCCCTCTTGCACAAGGTAACATATTCACAGGTTCTGAAAATTATGGTGTGGCCATCTTTGACGGACCATTATTATGCCTACCACAGCTTCGTTTTAAAACTGTTGCAAAAGAAGTAGGATTGGGGCAATGCCTTTAATCCTAAAGCCTTAAGAAATGAGGGGAAAAAATAACTATTTCTCAGGAATAATTTGGAGGTGGGTGAACTCTGTTTTCTGGGTGGTGTTTGAGCTGTGTCCACTGCCTGCCTTCCCCTCCTGGCACCTGGGCATCAGGAGGCTGGACTCATCCTGCTGTGAGTACCAGAGTCTCCTAAGCAAATGTACATTTGGGTCTGCCTGACTTGGTCATGCTCTCTTTTCCTTTCTTGCTTCTTAAACTTAGCTATTCTAACTCCCATATCTTCAAAACTCTCATTTTTGTACTTTCCCCCCTAGTATATGGTATTAAATGTGAGTGCAAAGAATTTGCTTTCATTTGTCTATAATACTTTAAGCTCCTAGAGTGACAGCAGAAGACATGTTTTTGAATGGGTTTTGGGAAAACATCTCTATTGAAGCTACTTATTTTATAATTACATCACAAAAACCTGTCCAGCATACAGCCAGGCTGGTTTAAAAATTCAGGGCCGTTTGGACGACAAAGATATCAGAAGATAGCTTGATATGTCTACATAAAAAACTAAGCATCATATAAGAGTAGTAATTTTTAAAACATTTAACACTGGTATTGCTATAAAAAACAACTTTATCCTGATGTCTGAGGAAATTTCTATAACTCAATATGGATAATAATGAGACTCTGTGAAGTGTTGTTTTGTTTTCACAATTGCTGTTTAGAATGGAAATATCTACTTTTCTCTGAATCTTTCCATTCGCCTTTTCAATACTGTACTAGTATTGTCTACATTAAAAAACTTCCTTCTTGATTTTGTTGTACTAGTAGTACTACAACAAAATCAAGAAGGAAGGGAGCTTGATTTCTCATCTCTTATGGATCATTGATACTACAATCAAAGTTAACGACCATTTTTTTCAGGCCCATTTTCTCAAGTATCTCATCAATTATAAGGGCTCACTACAACAAATAGTTTCCTATGAATAGAAGCAAATTCAAATAGAACACCATAATCTTAGAGAATAAGTATGAAAATTAATAGCCCAGGTTCAGGGTATAAAGGAATGCGTCTTTCTTCCAACTTGTCTCATTTGCCAATTTGGAATCAATGATGAGTAGTCAGAGGAGAGGCAAAACATCTGACAGTCTGTTTAGCCCTGAGCTGGCATATTTCCTCAGTACCTATAGGCACATTATCTGGAGAATGAGTCCTATGGATGAAATCAGCATTGAGCCATGTGGCAAAGTGACAAGCAAAACTCACATCTATAAAGCTCTTAAAGTAGATAACATGTCAATGTCATGAGACAAAGGAGACAGTGGTGAAATGTCAAATTCAGGTGAGATGGGAATGAGGATGAATTTCTCTGAAGAAGGCTAAAGGCAGGGTCATGAAGTCTTAGTATACAAATCCCCATTATGGGGCTATCTAGGTTTAGCAGCTGAATGACTTAGTATGAAATAGCCCAAATGAAACCTTCTTGGTTTTTAATTTTTTTTTATCATGATTGTACTTCTAACTCTTAGTAAATGGATCAAAGACAAAAGGACATCATATAACTGGGGTAGTCACACAAAGTTGGTTAATGTTCATTTTTCTTCTTCTAGGAAAACAGCATATTGAACTGCATGTTGGAAAATATCATGATTGATTAATCAGAAAATTATGGCAGCATAAAGTTTCAGAAATAAATCAAGTAAAAGAGCCCTGGTTGGTGTAGCTCACTGGATTGAGCGCGGGCTGGGAACCAGACGGTCCCGGTTCGATTCCCGGTCATGGCACATGCCTGGGTTGCAGGCTGGGTCCCCTGTGAGGGCCATGTGAGAGGCAACCATACATTGCTGTTTCTCTCCCTCTCTGTCTCCCTCCCTTCTCCTCTCTCTAAAAATAAATAAAAAATTAAAAAAAATAAAATAAATCAAGTAAAAGATTCTGGATGCTTGCAGACAAATCCTCATTTCCATATTGATTAACCCACGAAGTTTCAAAAACTTTTCTAGGAAAGCCTCACACACAAACCTGCTAGGAGGCAGGCCTGACACAAACTGAACTGAGCATATCGTACTTACTATTGTGTTTGGCTTAGGGAATGGGTAAGATAATAGGCCCTGATAATTAAAACAGTGCATTTTTTTTATTACTTTATTGCTGTTCAATTACAGTTGTCTGCATCCTCTCCCCTCCCTTCCCCCCACCCCCTCCAAACCCACCTCCCTC
>PVJI01006711.1:0-23119 GCA_004026765.1 Micronycteris hirsuta | reverse complement strand
AAAGGGTATAAGTTCCTTCTTCCTCTCTGCTGCGTAGAATTCCATTGTGTAAATGTACCATAGTTTCTTAATCCACTCATTTGTAGATGGGCACTTACGTTGTTTCTATCACTTGGCTATTGTAAATTATGCTGCTATGAACATTGGAGTGCATAGGTTCTTTTGGATTGGTGT
This sequence comes from Micronycteris hirsuta, assembly GCA_004026765.1. Taxonomy (NCBI): domain Eukaryota; kingdom Metazoa; phylum Chordata; class Mammalia; order Chiroptera; family Phyllostomidae; genus Micronycteris; species Micronycteris hirsuta. The sequence continues at coordinate 22,945 of PVJI01006711.1, read as the reverse complement.
TTCAGGGCTCTTAGGGTATAATCCCAGTAGTGGAACTGCTGGGTCAAAAGGCAGATCCATTTTTAGTTTTCTGAGGAAATTCCATACTAAAACAGTACATTTGTTTATAGGAAAAATTTGATCTGGGACATTTGCTAAAAAACACAGGTAGCACAATGCTTTTTCAGGGCTAATTATTCTGAATCACTTTCCTCACTATATAGGTAAAGTAAATGCTTTCTGTTGGATGATGACTAGGTTCAAAGTTCTCCTGGATCATTTTGAATTGTGTAGGTGGTAATCTGGTTAGCTACATACATGACTGCACCGGAGACAGTCTCTACTGGTTACTTTGCTATGTATGTATGAAGTCTGCAGTTTTGCTTGATTTCAGGGTTTTAGAGGTATTTTGTGACCCTCTCCAAATGAACAGTACCCTGCTATATATGACTACCCAGATATTTAGGGTCATTGTTCAGTAACCAAGTAATTTGCATTTTTTTAAAGATTTTATAATTTATTTTTAAAGAGAGGGGAAGGGTGGGAGAAAGAGAGGGAGAGAAACAGCACTGTATGGTTGCCTCTCACGTGGCCCTCACTGGGGACCTCACTGGGGACCTGGCCTGCAATCAAGGCATGTGCCCTGACTGGGAATCGAACCGGGACCCTTTGGTTCCCAGCCTGTGCTCAATCCACTGAGCTACACCAGCCAGGGCCCAAGTAATTTTCATTTTAAGATATCTACTTGGATCAGTAGAAGTAATGGTGGTATATGGTTTTGTCAACTGTCTGTCATCCAGCCTTTTACCATTTCCATTACTAACTGTATATTTATAGAGGAATTTCATTTAGATGTCTGGCTTGAAGTAAGTGAATATACAGGGTGTCGCGAATCCCGGCTGGCAGGATTCGTATGGCCCTGACTGAATACATGAATAAGGTCACATGGAAACATGCAGGAATAGAGAAATGACCACGAGTCCCCTCCATTATGATCTTAGAGAAGCCCCGAACTGTGTGTGGACCGGCCTTTTATTGCTGTTTCTCGGGCACTTTACATATGAATGGTCTTCATTAACTATGCATGAACTGTAGATTTACATTAGGTGGTAGACGCCCAAGATAGCGCATCAAGAGGATAGATATGCAGGTGGAAAGACAATAGGCTTGGGCTGACTCACTGGTCTGAAGAAGCTAGGCATACATTAGCATTTGTTCTTTTGACCTAGGGAGAGATTTTTAGCAAGAGCAATGTTTTATTTTAAATCTAAGGAACATGCCAGCCTGATTTCCCCACAGGAAATTCCGCTACCCCACTCGTGGGTCCTGCCTGCAGACTTTATGTTCCACGAGAGACCATACTCTTAATAGACATGAAAACATAAGGGCTACATTTCCCAAGGTGGATGCATGAATTTCCCTTAACAGGGTCCAGCAGAAGTAATGCCCGCTTGAGTGTGGTTGGTAGGGTAATAATATGGATGTAATAATTTTTTGTTTTAATTTGAACATTTCATCTAAAATGTCATATGAAATGCTTGAGTATGATACTGTTATGTTACTGAATTACATGCTTATGATTTTGTAATAAAAAAGGGGTGTTATTTGTGCCAAACCCTGTATATATCAATGAAATAGTCTTGGGGTAAAAGTACTACATAAGGCACCAATTACCCTTGTATGATGAAATTCTAACTAGTGGAATAACAGCAGGAGTTCTTCAGAATAAGATGTGCACAGAGAACAAAAGCAGGAAGGACAATAACTGTTTCAAAAATTAGTAGGCAATCTTTCTAAAAAGTCCTATGAGGCCATGTGAGAAGACTTTTTTTAAATTGGAATCCCTGATTCTAGATGCATATTGGGTTTACAGCATGGATAAATGACTAAAATCACTCTGATAAAAAAAGAAGAAAAAGAAAAAAGAAAACTAGTTTTAAATCACAGTTTGAAAGGTCAACATGTGTAATTTAACTTTCTGTTACCACTTGGTATGTAATGTCATGACTTTCAAATATGTGTGCCTATTGGCCATGAATTGAGATTATATCAGGATATTGATCACAGGAGTCATCTGATTCCTTGGACTATACCTGGGTGTGGGTTATTGGCAGGCTGTGGTTATTGGAGTGACAGTTTATTCTGGAAGACATATACAATTCAGTTACTACCTTCAGGACAGATGATGTTTTCTATACTTTAAATTCACTGACAAATACTTAAATGCTTAAATACAAATATTTAATAATAAGGCATGATATATTCTTCTACAGTAAATACATTCTTCTTCAGATTACCATGAATGTTGTCATTCCATTCTTCTATTTGTCATTATTTATACATCATTTAATACCTAAATAATCATCTGATAATCATTTAAAAACTTGTCACATTCATACTTGGCTCAAAATAAAGTATCAATTAAAGAACTACTCTTCAATCCCTGCTTCAGGTAGATACCTACACCTCAAAATGCATTGATAGAGCCCTGGCTGTTGTGGCTTAGTGGATTGAGTGCTGGTCTGCAAACCAAAGGATCACTGGTTTGATTCCCAGTTAGGGCACATGCCTGGGTTATGGGCCAGGTCCCAGGAGGGGGCATTGATGTTTCTCTCCCTCTCTATCTCCTTTCCCCTCTCTCTAAAAATAAATAAATAAAATATTTTTAAAAGAAATGCATTGATAGAAATTGATTTTCTGCTATTGTATCATGAAATAATCAGAGAAATACAACTTAAAGCAAACATTTACTCCAATGGCAGAGAATAGAGCTAAGTTCTACAATGGCCATCAGCAAAGTCCATGGTCTAAATTACAGATCAACAAAGGGCTCATGAGCTCAAAATTAAGTTATTGTGTTTAAAATCAATCACTGAGACTGTCATTCTGCTTATTGCTTTGACTTCCTAACAAAGGTTTAAATGAGGACTTTATGTGCAAGTAGAGAATATCAGGAGATCTGTTTTTTTTGTTTTGTTTTGTTTTTCAGACAAGCATGGGTTGGAAAGGCAAAATGTTTAGGCTATTGATATAATTAGAATGAGGAATGTATTTTTCTAGAAAAAAATCTTTACCAAAATATCCCACAAATCCACAATTAATCTATTATCTGGAGGAAAAATTGGTAAGAAATGAAAGGTGGGGTAGATTTAAATCTTTTTAAAAATTTATTTATTTATTTCTAGAGAGAGGGAAAGAAGGGGTGAAAATCATAGATGTGTGAGAGAAACATCAATTGGTTGCCTCTCATACACCCCCAACTAAGGATCTGGCCAGCAACCCAAGCCAGAGGGAACCAAACCAGTGACCTTTCAGTTGACAGGACAGTGCTCAATTCACTGAGCCACACTAGCTAGGGCATAAGGTGGGGTACATTTAAAAAGCAGATACCAGAGCTAAATGCTAAGCAGGAAATCTGGAATTTATCTTATTCTACCTTCTAGTGACAGGTACCAGAATTGGGGGAAAGGATTCAGAAAGAGTATTGCCTTTGATAGCAAAATGCATTCAAATTATGGTTTCGAGAAAGATTATCTTCTTTTTTCATTCGGTTTCAGGTTGGCTCACTACTCCAGTCCTGAGCAGCTCGTGGATGGTCCTGTCATCATATCTCAGGGTCTCCTTCAGGATGTACGTTGTGTGCTGCCCAAGCAGGGGAGGTGGCCTGGCCTCTGACATTTTGAACTTACTGTATCTCACAGCTGGGCCTGTCAAAAGAGGAAGAAAGCAGGAAGCCTATTAATAACTAACCTTAGGAAATTAATTATCCAAGAAGCCTGGGGTGTTTCCCATGAATGCCAAGAATACCACTGCCAGTCACACCCTTGCAGATCCACCATCATTTTGGAAAGAAATTATTTTCAGGTGTGCTTTTTCTTGACTCTATTTCATAAAACTGCACAGAGGTCACCTGACCTGTGTACCACTATGCAGAGACTGCATACACGTGCCTGGTATGTGCCGGGCCTGTTCAGAAGCTGTCAGTCCTGTCACAGGAACTCATGGGGGTAGGGCGCTCAACTGAGTGGACCGTCTGGGTCCAAAAGAATAATGACCAGGATACATAATGCCTTTCTGAAGCTGAAAATCAGACCCCAGGTAAAGATAACCAAAAATTTTACTATTCAGTGTCTGCTGTATAGTTCCAAGATTTAATTCAACGAACAGCAGCTCAGCTAAACAGCATCTAAACCCTGAATGAAGCATTTTGATGGTAGAAGTTATATGTGCAAACTGCATTGCCAGGGAGACCTGAGTTTGGATGTTAGCTTTTATAATTGCCAACAGAGCCATCTTGAACAAATTACTTAATTTCTCTGAGCCTCATGTTCCACAGATGTAAACTGGGTATGATGTTTACCATATAAACTTGATGTAAGAATTTAAATGAGATAATGGACAGAAAGCACTAAGCAATCATTACCTAGCCTACAACAATGCACACAACCCACTGGCTACTCTGATGGCAAATGCTGCCACAGCATCTCTCTTGAACCTTTCAGTGCAAGGGGAAAAGGCTTGTATCTCCAGGTATTTGCTGAGCACTGAACCACTGTAAACAAGGTAATTAAAGCGATACTTTCAACAACCGTTTGAAATAGATATCCCCATTCTTCATATAAGGCCAATAAAGCCCACAAAACTAACGTTTTACTCAAGGTCACATGGCTAATAATTAATATCACCAGGATGCAAATCCATGTGCATTTGCATTGTCTCCAATTGACAGCCATGCAGTTTCCATAACCTTAGCAGTGTCTTTTTACATTCCACTCTACCATGGAAGAGTTTAACTGATATTGGGGAACAGAGTCTACCTTTACTGCCTCATTCAACAAGTGGTATTGATGTTGCTGTCCTTTATCGCTCATTTGATTAGCCTTCAGGGAAACAAATTGCATAGTTACACGAAGAAGACTACAAAACTCCATTTCTATCTCATAAAAATTTTTTCAGCCTCCTCTTGATTTGTAACTCATAGGAAGAACAAATAAAATCAAAACATACGTGGGTAACAAATTGTTAATAAGGAAAGCAGTAAATGTGCTTCTATCTCTTTGGAGAGTTCCATCAATAAAACGTACTATTGTAGAAGCTATTTTTGAGGGAGCTAGAGCAAGAGACCATCGAGTCACTCCTCTGTGTACACATGCCATCCACTACGGATAAATGGGGACTTTCAACTGATAGCTAAAGTTTTTCCTTATCTGAAGCCCAGTGAAATCCCTGTCTTTCTCATATTTCCTTTTAAATGCTTCAGTGCATGACTTTTTTCATGTGTTGGTTCCTTTTCAGTAAAGGGACACACATTGGTAGGCATAATATGCTGCTCTCCTAAGAAAGCTGATAATATGTTTTAGGGATGTGATCCTTACTCATTGTTCTTACAGACCTGCTTCGATTTTGATACTAATTAACAACAATTTTAATCTAAAGCTTGTCTTTCAAAAGAACTCACTGAGGGAATACATGGCTAAAGTTGATGTCATGTCATTTTTTCCTAAATTAGTAACCTGAAATGAGACTTCCAACTGGAAAGTAATCACTTGAATATATCAAGAACCTGGGTTGGAACACAACCTACTACAATAGTATTATCATTGTTGCTGCTGCTAATAGTAGTAAACAGTAATAGCTAACATTTCCTAAGAATTTTTGATGCATCAGCCACTGTACCAAAGGTAGTACATACATTATCTCATATAATCCTCACAACAATCCTATATGGACATTGAAGGTAAAGGGGGTTTAAGGTAAAATGGTTAGAGCTAGGGTTTATGTTGGGAAATAACTAGTCCATTGTCACACAACTAGGAAGGGACAGAGTTGTCTTCCAAATCAAGATTTGTTGGGTTGAAGAACTTAGAATTAAAACAAAATAATTTCTTTGGATGAAATTCACATTACCTAAAATTAACCATTTGAAAGTGAACAATTCAGTGGTATTTAGCACATTCACAATGCTGTACAACAACCACCTCTATCTAGTTCCAAAACATTTCCATCACTCAAAGTAAAACCCTCTATCCATTAGACAGTTTCACTCAACTCCTGCTCCCTCCATCCCCTGGCAACTACTAACCTACTTTTTGTCTCTATGGATATATCTATTCTGTATATTCCAATGGAATCACATGGTAGGTGACCTTTTGTGTCTGTCTTCTTTCATTCAACATCATGTTTTTGAGATTTTGTCCACATTATAGTACACATCAGTACCAAGAACCTAGATGTTTAACCTCCATGCAATGATGGTATTGAGGAAGCTTTTCAGGTCTAGCCATACTAAAGGGAATTTCAACTTGGGTCACTCACTCTCTACACCATACTTTCCTTGGTAACTTCCAGATTTATACTGAAGATTATGTCACCAGTTTAGGATTATAGTTATTTAACCCTTTGCATAACAAAATTAATAATTTAGGTTGTTAGTTTGCTATTACTTGGTAAATTTTTACACTTACTTGGATAAAAACATGTGTATATGCAATGAAGAAAATAAAGTGATGTTCTGATCCCAGGAAAAATAAGCTCTCATTAAATTGTGCCACCCTGTATAACAATCGACTGTATCAGGGACATCTCTCTCAGTCTAAGTTTTGCACAAAGAGAATAAAAGTCTTTATAATACACTTGTTTTAAGGAGTAGAAAATGTTTGATATAATTATATACATGTAAGGGCCAGAAAGAATAAACAATATGATCTTTCATTAAACAAAGATGAACAGATAAATCACATATCCTTAAATTAGTTTTGGCAAAGTACAATTTATGTTCATATATACTTTCAAACACTTGCAAGCTGTGTGATCTTGAGGATTTTTAAAGTCTCTGAGCTTCAGTCTGCACATTTCTAAAATAAGGCTAACAATAGCTTTTGAGTATTGTTTTGAGCATTTGAGTAATCTAATATGGGTAATATTCAATATCAATAATACTAAGAGAAATTTGATATAATTTTAATAAGATACATGAAATAATAAGATATAATTTTGTTTATAAAATCATCAAATATTGTGGATATGTTTTACTGTTTTAAAAGGTTGGTAACTGATAGGAGTGCAAATCAGTGCAATTTTCTGGAGGCAAATTTGTCAACTAAATGTCAAGAGTTTTAAAAGTGTTTACACAATTGAAAGAACAAATCTTGATTAAAAAATGCAAAATGGAGCCCTGGCTAGTGTAGCTCAGTGGATTGAGCATGGGCTGCGAACCAAAGGGTCACCGGTTCGATTCCCACTCAGGGCACATGCCTGGGTTGCAGGCCAGGTCCCCAGTGGGGGCCACATGAAAGGCAACCACACATTGATGTTTCTCTCCCTCCCTTTCTCCCTCCCTTCCATTCTGTCTAAAAATAAATAAATAAAATCTTTTAAAAAATGCAAAATAGAGAAAGACTCATAGATAGAAAGCAAGCTGACAGCTCTGGAGAGGGCTGGGGGTGTTGAGGTATGGAGAAAAAAATAAAAAAATAAAAAAGAGAAAGAACTCATGGACATGGACCACCGTGTGATAATTGTGGGGGAAAAGGGGGAAAGTGGAGATGAAAGAGAATATGGAGGTATAAGTGGTGATGAAAAAAGTAAAAACTTTTTTTAAAAATTAAAAAAAATATGGATGTAATAAGAAATGTTGACAAATTTTAGAGATAAGAAGCTATAAAAATTTCTAAATCCACTCAATACTCTTAGCTATATCCTTCCCACATAGCTTTCTAACCTACAGCCTGTGAGGGTGCTTTGTATGGGATTCTGTACTTTTTTCTTTCTTTTTTTTAATTGAAAAAAAAAACAAAACCTTTTACTTAGGGAAGTATATCAGCATTTCTGTGACTAAAATAGGAAAAACTACCTACCTAGCATGCGGAATGGGTTAATCGTGTGTTTACTCTTACTTGGCTTTTTGGCGAGGATGAGCTTAAGGGGTTGAGATTGGATAGAGTAATTCTATGCAGACTCAATTCTGTAGGAGGCTTACTGGGTTTTCTCAGTGTTTTTGGCTGCTGACTTTCACCATTCTGCTCATGTAGCCAAGTAAATGGAAATGATTGTTAAAATTTTGAGAAAGTTTACTGTGTAGATTCCGTGTTTTTTTTTTTTTTTTTTTTTTTAAGATTTTTTAGAGTAGTTTTAGGTTCACAGCTAAATTGAGAGGAAGTCATAGAAATTTCCCATATACCCTCTGTCCCACGAATATCCCCCCACTAACAAACCACCCACCAAGTGGTATGTTTGTTACAACTGATTAATTTATATTGACCTATTAAATCTGACCTGGTAATTTTATCCTAAGTATTTTGTTCTGTTATCTGGAGTCATGGGTTTTGACTTCCTAAACTATAAAAATACGATTTTTCTCTTCACTCTCAGGGGTCTAGGAAAAGATATGTTCCTATTTCATGAATGTTGTGAAGAACTCCAGTGCCCAGGTGTGTCCTACCTTTCTTTTCCTTTTTTAATGTTTTTTAATTTTTTATTGTATTCTATCCATTGCCCTTTAGTCCCTTTATACCCCCCCCCCTTTTACTTTCCATCTACTGATTGCTTCCAAATGTTTCTTTTGTTAGGAATAGGTATTTAGCTTCTCATGCTTTCATGTACTGCCCCCTTAAGCCAATCTCTAACCTCTTCACTCCAGATAAAGAAGTCAAATAGTTATAATACTGGGAAAAGAGTAAAATAATTCCAAAACATGGGCACTGGTTAAATATATTATTATAGTGCATCTAGCTAATGGCGAGCTGTACAGTAATTTCAAGTTGTACTTTTGGCAGGGGGCTCTGAATACAAATATTACCTTCACTCTTTCCTGAAATATCATTGAAATAGAAGTATAGAAGTTCAACAAACAAACAAAACTTCATGTGAGTGAAGATAATGAAAGGATGCATCATTAGTGAATGAGATATTTCAACAAATTTAAGAATGTCATGGATGGAATAACGGTGATGGATTAAAAGAGGTAGAGAAAGCTGAAGCCCAGAATTTTCTAAACTGAGACTGAGAGGAAATGGGTTCAACTTCCTAAGAGCATATAGTTTTAAAATCAGTAGTTATTAGAGAGATAGGTCTTAGACTAGAAGTAGGTCTGAAAGCAGAAAGACTGAATATCTCAATTTAGACTAATCTGACTAGTTTATCCTAGAAAATAGAAAAAAGTGAGGCTTACTTTCAATTTTTTTAAATAAAAATGATATTAAACCTAGAATTCTCTATCTAGTTGCATTATTAATCAAATATAAATATATTTTCTAACTTATGAAAATTAAGGAAGCTTATTGATACAGACTCCAGTAAAATAGGGGAGTAAATGATAGAAGAAGAAAATTTTGCTACACAATTAGAACCAACCAAGAAGTGATGGGAAAGGAAGGTCCCAGGATGATAGGTCAGACATGGAGAGTCAATAAGACAGAGGTCTTCAAAAAGGGAGAGTAACAAGATAAAAAGAGTCTTAACTATATAACTAATATAACTGAAAGGTTTAAAGTCTTTATAACTAAAAGTTTGGAAATATTTAATAATAAGATAAAATTACATCTAAAGAAAATGTATTTAGAAAAATATTTAGGAAAACAAAATTTTCATAAGAAAATCATAATCCCAGTCCTGGCTGGTGTAGCTCAGTGGATTGAGCGCGGGCTGGGAACCAAAATGTCCTGGTTCGATTCCCCGTCAGGGCACATGCCTGGGTTGCAGGCCAGGTCCCCAGTGAGGGCTATGTGAGGGGCAACCATACGTTGCTGTTTCTCTCCCTCTCTTTCTCCCTCCCTTTCTCGCTCTCTGAAAATAATAAATAAATAAATTCTAAAAAAAAAAGAAAATCATAATCCCAATATGAAGCAAATTATGATGTGGCAAGATTTAAGTGATTGATGAAATATAAATAAAGAAAATCCAGTTGACCTTAATGTCAAGAACATTTGAGTAGCACATATTATCTGTGCATCTTTGATAGCAACACTAAACACAGTGCATTAAATTGTCTGTTTAGTTTTCTGTCCTTGACGGGGACAGAGAAAATGCCAACTGTGTTTCCAAATGGGTCCTCAATGCCTTTCATATTCCTACAAAATAAAGATAATGGCAGGCATCCTTTCTTAAACACCTGTAATGATTGCAGATTATACTATTTATAGTACTATCTATAAGACTTTTCAATTTATAAAATGGAGACCATTATAACTGTCCTTTTATAGATCAGAAAACGGTGGCCCTTTACATGGTTTGTCTAAGGCTACCCAGCTAAATAATTGAAAGAACCAGGACAAGATCTCCTATATGTCAGACTCCAGGGTCCATGCTCTGTTATTCAACAGAAGTTTGTTACTGAACTAATTATTATTGATGTTAAGGATATTTGAATTACTACTGTTTATGTCATTTTAATTAATTAATTATCCATGAATTTATTCTACATATAATTTTTTGAGTATCTATCCCTTTGTCATGATCTGGGCTGTATAATCTAGACATATATTAGCAAACTCTGGACCCTACTCTCAAGAAATTTGTATTCTAATTTTGGAGACAGACAATAAACAAATAAGCAAACAAATAAATAAATAGTTAAGTTTAATAGAAATTTTAAAATTGTTAAAAAAGCCTACTGAAAAGAGAATATTATAGGCAGAGTAAGGAGGGGCCATTGTGATAGTAAAAGACTACTCTAAGTGGGATGTATAATAAGGCCAAACAAAATACATGATCTTTAAGCGGAGTCTTTTTTTTTTTTAATTGTTATTCAAGTACGGTTTTCTGCCTTTTCACCCCACCCCAGCAAAATACCCCAGCCCTTCCCACCTCCCTCCTGTTTCCACCCCCCGCCCCTTTTATTGTCCACATGTCCTTTATAATTGTTTCTGCAAATGCTTCACCCTTTTGTCCTGAAGTTCCCTTCCCTTCGCTCTGGTCACTGTCAACCTGTTCTAAATTTCAGTGTCTTTGGTTATATTTTGCTTGTTTATTTGTTTTGTTGATTAGGTTTCTATGAAAGGTGAGATCATATGGTATCTGTCTTTCAACACCTGGCTTATTTCACTTAGCATAATGATTTCCTGTACCATCCATGCTGTCACAAAGCATAGGAGCTGCTTCTTTCTTTCTTCTGCAAAGAATTCCATTGTGTAAATGTACCATAGTTTTTGGATCCATTCATTTCCTAATGGGCACTTAGGTTTCTTCCAGCACTTGGCTACTGTAAATTGTGCTGCTATGAACATTGTGATGCTTTTGGTTTGGTGTTTCAGGGTTCTTAGGATCCTAGCAGTGGAATTGCTGGGTCAAAAAGCAGTTCCATTTTTAGTTTTCTGAGGAAATTCCATACTGTTTTCCACAGTGGCTTCACCAGTCTGCATTCCCACCAACAGTGCAGTAGGGTTCCCTTTTCCCCACATCCTCTCCAACACCTATCTGCTGCTTTGTCTATGATGGTCATTCTGACTGGTGTAAGGTGGTATCTCATTGTGGTTTTAATTTGTCTCTCTCTGATGGCTAGTGATGCTGACCATCTTTTTCGTATGTCTCTCTCCGTATGTCCTCTTTGAAGAAGTGTCTGTGCAAGTCCTTTGCCCAATTTTTAATTGGTTGTTTGTCTTCATAGAGTGGAGTTGTGTGAGTTCTTTATATATTTTGGAGAGGAATCCCTTGTCTGAGGTATCATTGACAAATATGTTTTCCCATACGGTTGGTTATCTTTTTATTTTAATATTGTTTTCTTTAGCTGTGCAGAAGCTTTTTATTTTGATGAGATCCCATTTCTTTATTCTTTCTTTTATGTCACTTGCTCTAGGGGAAATATCAGTGAAAATATTGCTGTGTGAAATATCTGAGATTTTCATGCCTATGTTCTCCTCTAGGACTTTTATGGTGTCATGGACTTATATTTAAATCTTTTATCCACCTTAAATTTATTTTTGTGTATGGTGTAAGTTGGTGCTCGAGTTTCATTTTTTTGAATGTACCTGACCAGATTTCCCAACACCATTCGTTGAAGAGGCTATTTTTACTCCATTTTATGCTGCTGCCCCTTTTGTCAAAAATTAGTTGACAATAGAGACTTGGGTTTGTTTCTGGGCCCTGGGCTCTCTGTTCTGTTCCATTGGTCGATCTATCTGTTTTTATGCCAGTACCAGGCTGTTTTGATTACAGTGGCCTTATAATACAGTTTGATATCAGGTATTGTGATCTCTCCTACTTTGCTCTTCTTTCTCAAAAATTCAGCAGCTATTCAGGGTTGTTTATGATCCCATGTAAATTTTTGAAGTGTTTGTTCTATATCTGTGAAATATGCCATGGTACTTTAATAGGTATTGCATTGAATCTATAAATTGCTTTGGGTAGTATTGACATTTTGATGATGTTAATTTTTGCAAGCCATGAATACAGTATATGTTTCCATTTGTTTGTGTCTTCCTTGATATCTTTCTTCAGTGCTCTGTAGTTTTCTGAGTACAGGTCTTTTCCTACTTGGTTAGCTTTATTCCTAAGTACTATATTGTTCTTGTTATAGCAAATGGGATTTTTTTTTCCTGATTTCTGTTTCTGATCTTTCATTGTTGATATACAAAAATGCCTTTAAATTCTGAATATTGATTTGTATTCTGCTGTTTTTCCAAATTCATTAATTAGGTCGAGTAGTTTCTTGGTGGAGTGTATAGGATTTTCTATGTACACTATAATGTCATCTGCAAAAAATGACATTTTATTCCCCCTTTTCAATTCAGATGTCTTTTATTTCTTTTTCTTGTCTGATTGTTGTGACCCAATATTATGTTGAATAGAAGTGGTGATAGAGGACACCCTTGTCTTGTTCCTGATCTTAGAGGGAAAGTTTTTACTTTTTGCCCATTGAGTATGATGTTGGCTGTACGTCTATCATAGACGGCCTTTATTATGTTGAGGAATGCTCCCTCTCTTTCCACTTTGCTGAGTGTTTTAATCATAAATGGGTGTTATACCTTATGAAATGCTTTTTCTGCATCTATTGATATGATCATGTGATTTTTCTCTTTCCTTTGTTTATGTGATATATTACGTTTATTGTTTTGGAATATTGTACCATCCTTACATCCCTGGGATGAATTCCACTTGGTCCTAGTGTATGATCTTTTTAATGTATTGCTGGATGCAGTTTGCCAATATTTTGTTGAGGATTTTAGTGCCTATGTTCATTAGCGATATAGGCCTGAAGTTTTCTTTCTTTGTTGTGTCTTTTTCTGATTTTGGAATTAGGGTGATGCTGGCTTCATTAAAAGGGTCTGGGAGTCTACCATCATTTTGGATTTTTTGAAATAGTCTGTGAAGGGTAGGGGTTAGCTCTTCCTTAAATGCTTTGTAGAATTCTTCTGAGAAACCATCTGGTCCAGGGCTTTTGTGTGTCGGGAGTTTTTTTTTTTGTTTTGTTTTTGTTTTTTTTTTTTTTATTAGTGTTTCAATTCCATCAGCTGTTACTGGTTGGTTCAGGCTTTCTGCTTCTTCTTCACTGAGTTTTGGAAGATTATATTTTTCTAGAAATGTGTCCATTTCACCTAGGTTTTCAAATTTCTTGGCATACAGTTCTTCGTAGTAGTTTCTTACAATCCTTAGTATTTCTGTGGCATCAGCTGTAATCTCTCCTCTTTCATTTCTGATTGTGTTTATTTGGGTCCTCTCTCTTTTTTTCTTGATGAGTCTCCTTAAAGGTTTGTCTATTTTGTTTACATTTTCAAAGAACCAGATCCTGGATCATTGATCCTTAGAATTGTGCTTTAAGTCTCTATGTCATTTAATTCTGCTCCGATCTTGGTTATTTCCTTCCTTCTACTTGCTCCGGGCTGTCTTTGTGGTTCCTCAAGTTCTTGTAGGTGTAGGGTTAAGTTGTTTGTTTGAAATGTTTCTCTTTTTTTTTAGGTAGGCCTATATTGCTGTGAATTTCCCTCTCAGGACTGCCTTTGCTGTGTCCTGTAAGTTTTGGAATTTTTGTGAGTTCATTTTCATTTGTTTCAAGAAACTCTTTGATTTATTTCCTAATCTCATTCTTGACCCATTCATTGTTTAATAGCATGCTATTCAATCATGCTGTTATTACTAGTACATCAACCAGTACATGCTGGTTGTTACAAAATAATTATAGGGATATAATCAATAATAATGTAGTAACTATGTATGGTGCCAGGTGAGTACTGGAAATATCCAGGGGAACATTTTGTAAAGTATATGATTGTCCAACCACTATGCTATACACCTGAAACTAGTACAAAATAATATTGAATGTAAACTTTAACTGAAAAATTAAAAATGAATTTTAAAGTGAAGGGAATTGGGTGGCATGGTAGACTATACCTACCTTTAAGTGAGGACTGTGTGTGAACTGCCTGTGGTACCCTCAGGGATATTCTGTATAATTCTAAAAACATAACAATGCCTTTGCTTCAATGTCTGCATATGCCTATGAAGAACAATTGAACTGATAAACTTCATGAACCTAAATTTTAACAGGTTGAGGCTGACAAAATACAAAGGTAGGTAAGGAGGAATCCTGTTCCATTCTCTAAATCATATAGAATTACATTGGAAACCACTAATTAGTAAGTGCTTAACAGTATATTAAGCCTGTGGTTGGGTGCATTCCACACTGCTTCCTGGCAAAAGGGAGGAAGCAAAAAAAGCAAGAATTATCGAAGTTTGAAACTGAACGGAAAGGTCTTGGAGTAGAACATGCCAAGAATAGCTTCAGGTTCCATGTTCTGACTAGTCTGTTCTCTCTATCTTTCCAGATTACAGTTCTACTAGATGTCTTATGCAATATGTACACATTTCTAACTCATCTTTCCAAATTAGTTTTTCATATGCTACCTATTTCTTTGTACAAAGTCCTAAAATCACAGCACCATTAATACATTTTTATTTTTCGTGTTTCTGAGCTAGATGATGCTCTCCAAAGACTTCCTCTCTCCCCACCACAAAAGAAATGATGTCTTTACTGGGTTCTTTGCAGAAAGTTACTGGTTTAAGCCACAGGGAGGACCCAGTTCCTGGTGTGCCAGAGAATTCCTCAGACTAGCCCTGTAGTGTTTCCATATGTGGTTTGAGGCCTTTCAGTAACAGGACTCTGACTATTTTGTTTCTTCTCCTTTTATAAACTGTCCATGATTCTTTTAGGATGAAAAGGGAATCTACCCAATCTATACAAACATCCAAAGCTACACTAACTATACACAGAGTTCAAGCAACATTTTATAACCCAGACCAACTTAATAATGTAAACAGTTGCAGGAAACAGAAGTAGCCAAAAAACATGTGGGAAACCATAATGAATATTCAAGTAATGGGAATATAATATCATATCATCAGGCAAAGAACCTAGTCCTTTTTTCCAGAACTCTATGTACCTCCCATCTTGATGATGCGTTTTTAAAGCAATGAAACAATCTATTGTTCAGCCTCATAGCACACTGGCAAATGATCACCCTAGGGTTAAATTAATTAACATAGCTGGCCTACCCAATCATAATGGAAGCAAAAATAAGTAAAGTTAAAGGTAGATTTTTGGGTCTTTTCATTTGTTGTTTATTTAATGGCAGATATGAGTATCAACTTTTAAAAACATCAAGAATACTTAAAAGCAAATATCTATTTTATAATATATGAAATGTTATATTAAGCATTTTATTTTGACTTTTTTAGACTATTGCTATGATACATGTTGTAGATACCATGTACTCCTCAAGGCTTACTAGTGTTATAAGAAGTCAAACTTTATTTTACTGAAAATAATGAGAGCTCAAGTACCAAATTATTTCACAATTTTCTTTCCAGTGCTTGAACTCATTATAATAACAATATTTTCATATTGCATCTCTCAGCCATATCATCCAAGGTGCCAAATGGACCAATACAGTTAGAACACATTAAACCCATTAGATGTGAGATAAATACAGATGAAACCATTTAAACTGGACTGGAATGGTAGGAAAAGCCTGTAGAGAATAAATGTGGCTTTGGACATCTCTAACAGAAGCACTTAATCTATTGGACTGCTTTATGTGATCAGGCATCCCAGAAACTCAAGGCAATTTAGAGAGGTAATCCCCTCAGAGTTCAGAGGCACTATTTATAACTCCTGATACAACAAATTTTAATTCATTATTTTGTGACACAATAAAGAGTCCCTCAAGTGCCATTACCTATAAAGTAAGAACCTATTTTCAACTATGTATATTGTCCTCTGGTAGTCATCGGTGTTTTCCATCAAATTTCCAGTTTTCACTTTCCAAGAGCAGGGTATGTGTCCTGACCCCTGTGATGTTGGGCAAGGTCTGTGACTGGCCAAAAAATTGTAAAATGGAAGGGATATCTATGATATCTCCAGGCCAGAACACTCACTTGCTGAATTAAGACTCTCCATTATGACAACTTAGCAGTCTGTAAGGTGGTGACCTCTCCACCAGCCTAGGGCCCTTTCAACCCATCATGGACCCGTAGTGTGAGCATGTATTACATCTGTGTTGTTTTAAGCCAATGTAATTTGGGAATTGTTTGTTACTACAGTATAAGCTCGCCTATGGAAACTAAAAGCCTTAATTTTAATACAGAGTCCTATTTGCCTGGACCAGGAGAGGGACTCATTAATCTAGTCCCTCAGCATTCCTTTAAAAAGCATTCAGTTCAAATGTTTGAAACACTTTGAAACTCTCAGTTTTGTGTGCTGCCAATTTTGATCAGTGGAATGAAGATAACACCTATTACTTATTGAGTACTTACATGTGTTAGGCATTTGGTAGAATGCTTTCCATATATTACCTCGTTTGATAGACTATACAACTTTAAAATGTAGAATTATTATTATACCATTTTATTGACAGGGAAAGTGGGGTTAAGTAACATTGTCAAAATTATATAGCCAGTCAACTAAAAATTTTGTTAGAACTTAGGCTGGCTAAATACAAAGTGCATGCTCATTAACACTAGGATGTATTTCCTCCCTGCATAATGTGGAAGAAAATCTGTTCTCATATCAGTGGCTGAATAAATACCATTCTTTGGCAGATGGTGTTACAAAGCAGTACTGTATTATAAATACTTATATATTTTATGATTGCTGGCCCATTGAGGCATTTATATTTCATTTTAAAAAAAACAGGGCAACTAGTATTTGATTTTTCTCTCTTGTTCCAACCCACCGAAATGTCATAGTAGATTATCCATTTCCTGCTAGAAAAATATAGGGCCCATAAGGAAATGCTATTCATACTCATTAGCAAACACGCCATCTCCCCTCAAAATGTGCTACCTAAATTTTCAGCTGAGGTCTCTAAAAAATGTTGGGCTGGAAGGAACTCTCCCTTGAATGCTTTTTTCCAAATTCTGTGTTTGTTTCTAATTATTTTTAACACTTCTGAAAATACTAGGAAGGGTGAAGAAACACCTTGTGACATTGTGCTCTTTGAAAAATTATCAATTATCCCACTTTTTTGCCTTCTAAAATTCAAATATTCAATACAGTATCCTTGGGAGCATTCCCAAAATTTTATTTGGTTAGACTTCACCATGGAAAACAAAATTGGTTCAGCTGGGGTCTGTAGCCAGAACATTTTAAGCCTCATAGACCATCAAAGTAGTGACCTGCTCCTCACCTCCTCTGCCTCTCTGCTCTATTAAGGAAAATACCGGAAGAAATTTCCAGTCAGAGAAGCCAGATTGCATTTCAATTCAGTTTACAGAAGAGGAACTGAACAGAGTTGGAGCAGGTGGTTATTTGTGGCTCTTACCTCAAATAGCTTGGAAAAGTTCTTCTGTAAGCCTTTGGGGGCTTTTTGTAATTTAATAAATTTTTCTGCACTTTTTTTTAAGTTGAGTCTTTTTCTTCTAGAATATGGTATGTTTTTCTTTTTTTCCTCTTTTTTTTTTTGTTGCTGTTCAAGTACAGTTGTCCCCACTTCCCTCCCACCCTCTCCCCTGCCCCACCCATCCCCACCTCCCACCCTCAATCCTACTCCCCTTTGGCTTTGTACATGGGTACTTTATACATATTCCCTAAAGAGTCTTCCCCTTCATTCCCCCCATTATTCCCCTCCCCTCTTCCCTTGGTCTCTATCTTAAAGGAATCCACCTTATATCTACCACTTTTTCTTTTCCAAGAACTTCTGAGGTCACAGAAATCACAACTATAAGCCAAGTAAATAGAGGATCAACAAAAATAGGTCCCCAAACTTGCTTCTGGGAAAATGGAAATATGTTATTTGTCACAAGAATTGATTGTAGTTTTGATTTTTTTTCTTTTCACATTGCCTCTGTGGTCCAAATGGAAAGATTTTAGGACAAAATCCTTTTCTTCTATGGCCCTGTTTCTGTTTTAGCATGACCTTCCTCTCAATCACAGCACCCTAATTCTCAGCATTGCCTTTGATACCTCACTATCCCAGTAGTCCTACCTCTGAAATGTCTCTGACACATACCCACGCTTCTGATATTTTCTGCTACCTCCTTGGCCCAAAGCACCTTGAAATAGGAGGACAACTTGCCTAATCTTTCCCCCCTGTTGCTCCCTACAGCCAAACTGCATTAATTCTCCTCAGGACCTGATCATGTGTGGATCCCTGTGCCCACCTACATAAGCAATCCTTATGCCCATCAGCCCCACTTGATGTTGAGCCTTTCCTCTTTCTCAGAGTGCAAAGGAATAGCTCCCTTCTCCAACTGCCTATAACATTTAATTGGCTTTTCATCTATGATATAATCTCAATTTCTAATTGTTTTTCCTCTTGTGATTTTTTTTTGAGACCCGAATTAATGTTTTGCTCATCTTGCATCTCCCATAGCACCTACTACATGGTGACTGTTTAATAAATAATTATTAGACAAAAATAGCCCTGGGTGATACAGCTCAATGTACTGAGCATGGGCCTGCCAACCAAAGGGTCACCAGTTCCATTCCCAGTCAGGCCACATGCCTGGGTTGCAGACCAGGTCCCCAGTAGGAGCTGGGTGACAGGCAACCACATACGGTTGTTTCTCTCCCTCTCTTTCGCCTTCCCTTCCCCTCTTTCTAAAAATAAATAAATAAAACCTTTTAAAAATAATAATTAGAAAAAACTAATTAGACAAAATTAAAAAAGCTTAACTAGATGCCAAAATTAGAAATAAGGCAGAAACATGTGAAATAAATAGTAAAGATAAGTTAAAGCTTGCAAATTAATATATATTGCACCAAGTTGCTAAATGAAGTATCTTGACTTTCCTCTTTCCAACTCATCAACAAATCCTATTGATTCAGACTTCAAAATATATTGGAATCCAGCCAATTTTTATTTTATTTTACTTTTTTAATATTTTATTGTTATTCTATTACAGTTGTGCCAATGTTTCCCCCTTTGTCTTCCTCTACCTATCCAACCCCCCAACCCACAGTCAATTCCTATACCGTTGTCCATGCCCATGGATCATTCATACATGTTCTTTGACTAGTCCCTTCCCCTTCTTTCCACCACTATCACCCACCCTGCTCCTATGGTCACTGTCAGTGTGTTCCATGTTTCCATGCTTGTGGTGGAAACATTCTATTTTGTTCATTAGATTCTTTTTATAGCTGAGATCATATGGCATTGGTCTTTCACTGACTGGTTTATTTCAGTTACCATTAAAATTCTTCAGTTCATCCAGCTATTCCACTACTGGGATTATACCCTAAGAACTCTGAAAAACTAATTCAAAAGAACCTATGCACTCCAATGATCATAGCAGCACAATTCACAATAGCCAAGTGCTGAAAACAACCTAAGTGCCCTTCAGCAAATGAGTGGATCAAGAAACTATGGTACATTTACACAATGGATTTCTACGCAGCAGAGAGAAAGAAGAAGCTTATACCCTTTGCAACAGCATGGATGGAACTGGAGAGCATTATGCTAAGTGAAGTAAGCCAGGCAGTGAGGGACAAATACCATATGATCTCACCTTTAACCAGAACATAATCAACAAAAGCAAAAAGCAAGCAAAACTTAACCAGAGACATTGAAATTAAGAACAATCTAACAATAGCCAGGGGGGAGCGGGAAGGGGACACTGGGGAGAAGTGTTTTCAGGAACCACTATAGAGGGCACACAGACAGAACCAAGGGTGGGGAGGGAGGCAGGGAAGGGAGGTGGAATTGAAGGCAGGGGGGGAGAGAAAGCAGACAGCTGTAACTGAACAACAATAAAGTAAATTAAAAAATAAAATAAAATTCTTCAGTTCAATTTATGCTGAAGCAAAGGGTAGGTGTTCCTTTCTTTCTGCTGTGCAGTATTCCATTGTGTAAATGTACCACAGTTTGTGATCCACTTATCTACTGATGGTCACTTAGACTGTTTTCAGCACTTGGCTATTGTAAATAGCACTGCTATGAATATAGGGGTGCATAAATTCTTTCGAATTGGTGATTTGGGATTCTTAATATTCTTAGCAGCAGAATTGCTGGGTCATAAGGCAGTTCCATTTTTCATTTTTTTGAGGAAATTCTACACTGTTTTCCACAGTGGCTGCACCAGTCTGCATTCCCTCCAACAGTGCACTAAGGTTACTGTTACTCCGCACCCTCGCCAGCACTCATTGTATGTAGATTTATTAATGATGGCCATTTTGACCAGTGTGAGATGATATCTTATTGTGGTTTTAATTTTCATGTTTCTGATAGCTAATAATGTTGAGCATCTTTTTATATATCAATGGGCCATCGGTAAATCCTCCTTGGAGACCTGTTTATTTAGGTCCTTTGCCCATTCTTTAATTGGATTGTTTGTCTTTCTGGTGTTCAGTTGTATGAGTTCTTATTATATTCTGGAGATTAAACCCTTGTTTGATGTATCATTGGAAAATATGCTCTCCCATGTGGTCAGTTCCCTTTTCATTTTGATGATGGTTTCTTTAGCCTTACAGAAGCTTTTTGATTTGATGTAGTCCCATTTGTTTATTTATTCCTTTATTTCCCTTCCCCTAGGAGATATATCAGCAAAAATATTGCTACATGTGATATCTGATATTTCACTGCCTATGTTTTTTCCTCTAGGACTTTTATGATATCAAGACTTATATTTAAGTCTTTTATTCATTTTTAGTTTATTGTGGCGTATGGTGTTGGTTGGTGGTCTAGTTTCATTTTTTTGGCACGTACCAGTACAGTTCTCCCAACACCACTTATTTATTTATTTTTTAATTTTTTTAAAGATTTTATTTATTATTTTCAGAGAGAGGAGAAGGGAGGAAGAAAGAGCAATGTATGGTTGCTTCTCACATGGTCCTCATTGGGGACCTGGCCCGCAACCCAGGCATGTGCCCCGACTGGGAATCGAACCGGGACCCTCTGGTTCCCAGCCCACGCTCAATCCACTGAGCTACACCAGCCAGGCCCAACACCATTTATTGAACGGCTATTTTTACTGCATTGTATGTTCATGCACCCTTTTTCTAATGTTAACTGACCATAGAGACAAGGATTTGTTTCTGGGCTCTCTATTCTGTTCCATTGATCTATGTGTCTATTATTATGCCAGTACCAGACTATTTCGATTACAGTGGCCTTGTAGTATAGTTTGATATTGCATATTGTGATCCCTCCTATTTTGTTCTTTTTCAAGGTTGCTGAGGCTATTATGGGTCTTTTTCAGTTCCATATACAGTTTTGAAAGTTTTGTTCTAGATCCGTGAATTATGCCATTGGTATTTTCATAGGAATTGCTTTGAATCTATAGATTGCTTTGGGTAGTATGGACATTTTAATGACGTTAATTCTTCCAACCCATGAATACAGTATATGCTTCCATTTATGTATATCTTCCTTAATTTCTTTCTTCAGTGTTCTATAATTTTCCAAGTGCAAGATTTTGACCTCCTTGGTTAAATTTGTTCCTAGCCACATAATTTTTCTTGTTGCTATAGTAAATGGGATTATTCCCCTAGTTTCTCTTTCTGATATTTCATTTTTGGTGTACAAAAATCCCAACAATTTCAGAATATTGACTTTATATCGTGCTACTTTGCCAAATTCATTTATTATGTTGAGTAGTATTTTGGTGAAGACAATACAGTTTTCTATGTACACTATCATGGCGTCTGTGAATAATGAGTATTTTACTTCCTCTTTCCAATTTTGACACCTTTTATTTTATTTTTTCTTGTCTGATTGTTGTGGTTAGAAATTCCACTACTATGTTGAATGAAAGTGTTAAAAGTGGAAACCTTTGTCTTGTTCCTGATCTTAAAGGAAAATTTTTATGTTTTGACCATTGAGTATAATGTTGGCTGTAGGTTTCTCACATGTGGCCTTTACTATACTGAGGCATGCTCCCTCTATTTCCACTTTGCTGAGTGTTTTTTATCTCAGCAAAGATTTTGCTGGATTTTATCAAATGCTTTTTCAGCATCTATTAATATGATTATATGATTTTTGTCCTTCATTTGCTTATTGGTGTATTATGTTTATTGATTTATGAACATTGTACCATCCTTGCATCCCTGGGATGGATCCCATTTGATCACGGTATCTAATCTTTTTAATGTATTGTTTAACCCAGATTGCTAATATTTTGTTAAAGATTTTAGCATCTATGTTCATCAGAGATATTGGCTGTAGTTTTCTTTCTTCCTTGTGTCTTTTTCTGGTTTTGGGATTAGGATGATACTGGACTCATAAAAAAAGTTTAGGAGTCCTCCCTTTTGGCTAGTTTTTGGAAGATTTTGAGAAGAATAGGAGTTAGTCTTCTTTAAAGGTTTGGTAAAATTCATCTGTGAAGCCATTCGATCCAGGGCTTTTGTGTGCCAGGATTTTTTGGATTGCTGTTTCAATTTCACTCATTGTTATTAGTCTATTCAAACTTTCTGCTTCTTGATTCAGTTTTGGAAGATTGTATTTTTCTAGAAATCTATACTTTTCACCAAGGTTGTCCAATTTCTTGGCATGTAGTTAGTTATTCACAGTAATTTCTTACACTCGTTTATATTTTTCTGGTA